>JASCZI010121576.1:0-11041 GCA_036250425.1 Stylosanthes scabra | reverse complement strand
CATCAAGTTTGTTTGATTGATCAATTAATAAGCATATTTCACAAAGAATAACATGATTATGAAGAGAAATTGAGACTAAAAACAACCTAAGATGCATACGCATCAGTGTTCAAGTCATTTTCTTTATAGGACTTCCTTCCATCCTTTATTTCCATTTGCACTTTACAATTACAAGTAATTTACGTTGTAGTCATTTACATTTTAGGTACTTCACATTTACTCTCGTAAAACAATTCTTCGAACTTCTGTGAAGGATTGTTCGTCAAGATTTCTTAATTTATTACCCTTTCAAAATTCTGAGAAAGGTTCTTTTAATGATCCAAGTATTACTCTGGATTTAAGTCATCTTTTGCATTACTGTTCGATCTCTGTTTCTAAACTTTAACATAACTCTGGTTTGTAAACGACACCCCTTTTTGAAGAGTTGGATTCCGCTCCTAGACCATTAGAATGGATCAAAATACAGGTTCCCTCTTCGTAATCAAAATTGGTTAAAAATCTATAAAACACATATTTAATTATAAAATATTAAAAAAATGTATTTACAATATAAGTATTTTAAGGACACTTAATAAAAAAATTCATTTGAATTATGGAAAATTAATTAATTAGAAATTTTTCTGATGTTAGTCTTTTTTATTGGTATTAATTTTAGTCTTTATTAATTCACTATTTTATTAGTTAAATTATTGATTGAAGGGAAAAAATTTAAAGATTAATTACTAACAAAACCGTGATTAAATTTTCATAGGGCTGGGTGGCATGTGACACGCAGGAAGGAATCTTAATGTTATTAGTCTTATCGTGTTCTCAACAGTCTCACCAATCCCTATCTTTCCCTCTCGGATCTGATTCCCCCCTCTCCTTTTCATGTACATGCATGCTAACCCAACAAATCATCAATGGCGTGTTTGACACTACTACAATTATTGTTTTTTTTTCTTTATTAAGGACTACTCGAATTATTTTGCATTAGCAATAACGATATATCAATAATCAATTATGAAGGTTGAGATTGAATATTATATATATATATATATATATATATATATACCACGCTTAAAGCGTGTTCATCTGTTTTCTTAGAAGATAGAGGCGAATAATTTAGAAAATTATTAAGTATATAAGTCATTTATATAATCAAGTTTAATCAGAATTTTAATTTTTTTAATAAAAAAGTCTAGTAGTCATAGTTATAGGTAGCTATATATAAATTATTTATTTAGTTTTTTTTATTTATTAATTACTGTTGAAATAAATACATAATATTAAATATTATAAATATACAATTATGAATATTATATATATTAAATTATATGTGTTAAATTAAATAAAAAAACTTTAAAGGAAATCAATGGCCAAGTGGTTAACCTGACAAGTCTTCTGTCTTTTTTAGTAAGAACATGCCACCACGCACATACCCATGAGCACTGGGTTGGTATCTTAGCAATTCGTCATGTTGATAATCAATATAGGTATCTTGCCTTGCCTGGAATGATTTAGAAGAGTTTAAGGAGGACCGCCTTTAATTATATCAAACACAAAGTGATGATAATGCAAAAACTTCAGCATCGAAAGAGGTCGTTCTTGTAAACCATGTTACAATATATGTAAAGATTATTTGTTTAGGTTTTGATGAATGATAACTATCGAGGATTTGAGGATTCGCTTTGAATGTAAAACAACAACGACAAGAAAACGAAGTCCGTAAAGTTGAAGACGGTTTAGAGTCTTAGAACTTAGGTAATTATTTTATCAAGAACCAAAATTTATTATTTTCTCTCTCAAAAACACACTATAAAATATTTTTAAAGAAAAGGTTTTACGAAAACTATAATCGTAAAAGTTTTATAACTTGTTTTACAACTAAGTTGGTTTAAAGCTTAGTGCATGCTGTCAATCTTGACATTTTGTGCACTAAAGTAATGATAACTCGAGCTACAGAGGTCCAAACGATGCATTTCTTGTTGCATTAGAAAGCTAAGATCCGGGGCTTTAGATTGATATGAAATAGTCTATAGTGAACAGTGAATAGTGAACAGTAAACGTTACTATTCCCAACGGCTAGTGAACAGTAAACGTTACTATTCCCAACGGCTAGTGAACAGTAAAAGTTATTATTCCCAACGACTAGTGAATAGTGAATAGTGAACAGTGAACGTTATTATTCTCAACGGCTAGTGAATAGTGAACGGCTTGGGATATCTATAAATACATGTTTTGGAGCTCATTTACAAACACAACACTTGCTTTAAATCTTCTTGCTTATATACATTCATTTCAAAGTGTTTTTATACACAAATTTGAGATATATTTGATATTTGGTTCATAGTGTTTCATTTGTAAACACATACTCTTATTTTTGAAGAGCTACCAAATTTGTTTGCTTCATTTGTAAGATAAGAGATTGGTCTTCTTATTGTTGAGTTGAGAGATAAACACTATAGTCGATTAGATAAACACTCAAGGGAAATTCTTGAAGTTGGGACTACTTCGAGCGAAGTGGTTTTTCGTGAGATATCATGAGGTGTTAGAATCAAAGGCTCAAGTTTGTAAACGGTTTATCAAGCATCTTGAAGCTTGGTGATAGTGGAACTTCTCGATTGCGATTGAGAAAGAGTGGACATAGGCAAAGGTTGTGTTGAACCACTATACTTCGTTGTGTATCAATCTCTAAAATCTACTATTTTACATTTCCGTTATTTAAATTTAACAACTGATTTGGAAAGTAAAAGCTTCTTATAAGTACTTAAGAATTGACTTAAGCCCTTGGAAAGATACTAGTACGAACATTTGAGTCATTTATATTCAAAGCAGTTTACACTATTGCAAAAATTTATCATTATTGTTTAGATACTCAATTCACCCCTTGTTGAGTATCTGTGCTTAATGACTAACTGTTCTTATCTCGTAGTGGTTGTGAAGTTTTCATCAATGCGGTTGCAGCAGCAGTTCCTATTTATACTTTAAGTTGTTTCCAACTTCCTGAATTGCTTGTTGAAAATATTCAAAAAGATATGATACAATTTTGGTGGGACACCAAAGTTTGGAATAAAGGTTACATTGGGTGAGATGGAGGATTACTTGTTGACCAAAGAATCAAGGTATTCTTAATTTTAAGGATTTGCGCGCTTTCAACATGGCTATGTTGGCTAAGCAAGGGTGGAGGTTGTTAACTCGAACTCACTCTCTATTATATTGAGTTTATCATAGTAAATATTTCAAGTTCTCTAGTTTCATTAGAGCTAAAATAGGTACTAATCCTTTTTGGAGATGGAGAAGTGTTTTGGAGGGTCCGAATGTGTTAGAGAAAGTCATTAGATGGAGGGTTAGAAGGGGTTCTACTATTCGAATTAGAGATGATAAGTGGGTGCGGTCTAATTCTCCTATTATTTTACAATCATATATGCCGAATGTTCATAATCATGTATGGATGTCAGAGCTTACTTATTCTACCAAATAGACAACAGAACTCTACTGAACACTACAGGCATAAAGAGATTTGGTCAAATGTTTAGAGCTTCAACTGTCTTTCTATAATTAAGAATTTTATATGGAAAATTCTTAAAGATGGTATTCTTGTGAAACATATATTAACTACCAGGATTCCAGCTGTTAACCCAATGTGCCCACGATGCAAGTTAGAAGAGGAATCGGTCTGACGGTCTTCCATTGCTTCTGTTGGTGTCCAAATTCAGTTGAAGCTTGCCGCTTGGCTGGGCTCCTTGTTCTGTCGTGCATAGAAGAGACTTGGAAATGGTGGTTGAATTAGCAATTTTATTAACATATATTACATATTAGATGGTTATTTTGTGTTTCAATTAGCAATTTTATCAACCTCAAATCACTTAAATACTAGCGAAACGAGTGCATTCACGAATAATTGTTCCTTAGAACTTAAACTGTGAACATATGCTATTTTAGGCAATTTTCTGCTATAAATTTACCTGTTTCCCGTTCGCTCTATGCCTTAATTTGTCTGTTCAAGCGTTTCAGGTTTAAATAGGTTAGAATCGGAACGAAAGTGGCTAAAAAGGGCAAAAGGAAAAAGGAAATCATCAAGAAAATCGTGGAAGCCAACTCTGACGCCTATGCGTACGTATTGGAAGAGTGGTGCGTACCCACCCTCCAATCTAGTTGCGTACGCACCTAAAGCTCCATGCATACACACACACCAAACGTGATGCCCAAGTTTGTGATAGAGGTGCGTACGCACCAAAGCTCGGACACAACCCTTTTGAGGACACAACCCTTCGTACACTCATTTTTCTTTCTTTAGTTGCTTTAGGCTTTCCATCTTTGTAAGCCACACTGGCCAAACATTTTACTGCTTTTCATTTATCTATTTTATATATTGTTACTCTGTTTGTTTTATTTCAATATAATTTATTGTTTCATTTACCATGCCTTGTTGTTATTCTGCTTGCTTTATTTTATTATTATGATTATTGCTAGTATGGAGTAGTATTCTTGTGCCTTGGCCATGGGTTAAAGTGTGCACATGATCTTAGCTACTAGTTCCTAAGGGCACAAATGGGAGGAGCCGGTGTTAACTCCGATGCCGTTAATGCTACATCGCTGCTCACAACAAGAAGATCTTAACGATGTGGATTTGATGGGTTATTCGAGTTCACCGAATACCTTGGTCTTTCATTATCGGTATACCTAGGACATTCGGATAGGGGTTAATCTGAGTACTCGACGATTAGACAGAGTGGATAACTCTTTAACGTGACAGACCTTCTAAACTGGGACTGGCGGCGATCATAGGGACACAAAATACTTCAACCCAAAGCCGAGCACTCTTTTGTTCTTGCTTTTATCATATTGTGCTTTTTTGCTTTCTGTTCTTAAAACAACTATTGCAACCCCGAACTTTTCATAACCAAGAGCAAACCTCTGTTTTCGACTCATAGGGAAAACAACCCGAGTCCAATACTCGGTATTTTAACTGGTTGTATCCTGTGACACCATTCTAATTAAATTTGCTCGAGGTTCCCAAAGCTGGTTCGGAGCTATTTGCAACGAACTCCTGTTTTGAAAAACCAAGGAAATCTGAACTGGTCTTGGGGGCCCATCAAATTTTTGGCGCTATTGTCAAGGAATCAAGAATGTGCGTCTATTTTTGGTTATTTGTAAATATGTGAATACTGTAAATATGATTGTGTTTTAAATTTTTAGGATTGTTAGTATAGCCTGTTTATTCCACTTATGAATTGTACCTGGAAAACTGAGATCGAATTCGGATCCTGACTTGCTACTTTTTGATCCTGAAATTGAAAGAACATTAAGGCGCACAAGGCAACTCAAGCGTCGAATCGAGTTTGAGAACAACTTACATTCTCAAGCTCAAGAACTGACGTCCGAAACAGTTCTGTACACTGATCTAATTATGATATTGATTTTGAATTTTCTTCTTTCTCTGATACAGGTACCTCCATCATGGAGAGGTCCCAAGACTGACTCCAAAGCAGCTCGGCGGTGCAAGCACTACAATGGAAAATCAACGGACCAGATATCCCGAGCTGAATGCAAATTTTAGGCTCAAGTCCGGCCTAATTAATCTACTTCCTTAATTCCATGGACTGCCCGGGGAAGACCCTATCAAGCATCTTAAGGACTTTGATGTGATCTGCGCCACCACCAGAAGGACCGGCGGTGACGAAGACGCAGTCAAAGCTTTCGCTCTCCCATTCTCTTTGGAGGGAAAAGTGAAAGACTAGTACCACACCTTACCAAGTGAAGTCACAGCCGATTGGGCATTGTTCAAAAAAAGGTTCTTAGAGAAGTATTTTCCACCCTCGTGAACCAATGCGACCCAGAAGGAAATCTCGGGGACTACACAGCTTCATGGAGAAACCTTGCACGAGTACTACGAACGGTTCAAGAAGTTGTTATCCTCATGTCGCCATCACTCCATCTCAGATTTCCTCCTCATCAACTATTTCTGTGAAGGATTGACACCGACCGACAAGGCAATGATTGATGCATCAAGCGCTGGAGCTTTGATGAACAAAACGCCAAAAAAAGCATGGGAAATAATTGAAACAGTAGCTGATGCCAATCAGCATTTCAAGACAAGAGCAACCACCAAAGGTGTATATCAGGTAGCACCTTCTGAATCAATGATTTTAGCCAAATCTTTGGTTGACATTGCCTCCATGTTGAAGGAAATCAAAGAAGGACAACAACCAACTCCAACACTCTTGAAATGTCAACCTAATACCTCTCAGCAAACCCTAGCCAAACATTGCAGAATTTGTTCCTGCGACTTTCATCATACAGATGAATACCCGTAATTCCAAAAAGATAATACTGTCTGATGCCCGAAAATACTGTCGGACGTCCACCGGCAAGTGCACCGGATCGTATCAAGTAATAAGTAAGTGAGTAGAGTATCATTCCCACGGAGATTAATGGACTAAGCAACAACGATTAATTGGTTCTTTAATTTGACAAATTAAATAATAAGATTGGTGTGAATCTATGTCAAATCTAATCAAATCTAATCTAATAAAATCATGCAAAATCGCAAAAATCTCACAAAATCAACAATTTAGCAACTTGGACAGCAAGCACAAATTAATGGGAATGACAATAATAATGAGGACAAGCAAAGGAATAGAGATATTCACCCAAACAAAATCTTAATTTAATTAATCACTTCCTTCTCATGCAAGTAATCATCAAATCCCAATGAACCCTAATTAACTAAACCCTAATCTCTTAGTGATTTAGTTTCTCTAATCCTAATTAATTATCAATCTCTTGATTAACTAAATAAGATAGAGGTGAGGATTAAATCTAGTTCAATTATGTGAATTACAAGAAAGATCACAGATTAGGTTTTATGTCACTTACATAATCCAATTAACCCTAATTGAGATTCACAAAATAATTGCACAATTAACCAATTCCTTATCTCTAAGTTATTGGAAAATTATGAAAATCAATTCTCAACACAATCAATAATCGGTTTTCTCAAACACAAGAATTGGAAGCCAAGAAAAAGAATACCTCTTGGATTTGATACAGAGGCTTGCAATCGAGAATATGTGAAAATCAAATTAAGAATCCATGGTTGGGATGAATAGAGCCCTCATGCCTTGGCTTGATAAAGGGTTTCGCTACTCATGGTGAGCAACGAAACAGAGAAGAAATTAGAGTTCAAAATCCTAATCTAAGTAGTAAAAAAAAAAAACGTGATAGAGAAAACGAAATGAAAATTCACAAGTCTCTGATCTAATGTCAAAAGTGTACATAACTTAACCTAATACTCAACTATATATACTAACGACTAAAACCTAGAAGGATTACATTTACTTCACGTAGCAAAATTCTGCAAATCATGGGCCTTGAGGGAGGGAGGTCACGTTTCGGCCAAGTCACTTAGTCGAAACGTGACCTTGCATTGGTGGGGCTTGAGCTTGATTCCTCACGTTTGGGCCACGTTTGAGCCAAAACGTGACTCAACCGTGGCCTTGGTGGGCTCGGCCTTGCCTTGAGTCTGGAGGGTCACGTTTGGGCCACGTCTAGACGTGGACCAAACGCGACTGTTGGTGAGTTCTGCATAGCTTCGCTTGGTCTTGGTGGGTCACGTTTGGCCACGCCTAGGCGTGGGCCAAACGTGACTGTTGGTGAGCTTTCCTTGCTTGCTGAACCTTTATAGATGTCACGTTTGGGCCACGTCAATGACATGGTCCAAACGTGACCTATGCTTGTCCATGGGAGCATGGTTGAGCTTCCCTTGGCCCAAATGTGATTACTAGTACTCCAGGGTGAGCTTTCTGATCTTATTTTCTTTGATTCTTATCTTTCTCTTTTTCTTGCTCTGTTCTTCCTCTGTTTCTTTTTTTCTTCTTCAATTTTTTTCTGTTTTCTGCTCCGAATTTCTTTTCTTTGATATTCCTATAAAAACATAATAGAATACTCAAGATAGCAATTTATGAAGATTTGTGCTAATTTAGGGCCAAGGCGTGGGAAGTTCACAAAACTTGGACGAATTGGATTTTTTTTATTTCTAAGAATTGTAATCCAATTTGACTTCTTTTGTACACCTATATATAGATGGAAAACTTCACATTAGAGTAGCTTTTGTCATTTTTAGCACTACTTTTCATAGTCTAGAATTTTTACATTCTTTTGTTTTAGAGAATCATCTTTAGTTTTCTGATGGTCCCGATTTACACCCCTATCAAAAACTTGATGAGGGATTTAAACCGTATCACACTTGATATTATTGGAATCAGTTTATATTGGTTATTTAATTAATGTTATGTTAGTGAGCAGAAAATAAAAAGTTAGGAGTCGAACCCACACCTCGAAGGGGGGCGACACTGATGACAGGAATAATAAAAAGTTAGTATAGTCAGACCCACGTTTCGAAGGGGGAATCCACTCCTCGAAGATGGTGACTTTTATAGCAGAAATTATAAAGAGTTAGTGAGGTCAAACCCACACCTCGAAGGGGGCGACATTGATAAAAGAGAAATTAAAAAGTTAGTTGAGTTAAGTTTTAGTTGATTCCGATAAGTGCAAGTGTGATTCTCGGCAAGTATACCGAGTCGTATCAAGTAATACCACGGTGAGTGGATATCGTTCCCACGAGGATTAATAGATCAAGCAATAACGATCAATTGAGTTCCTTAATCAGACAAATCGAAAACAAGGGTGGGTTTAGTAACAAGCATGAAGATATGAAATTCAATATCAAAGAACATCCACAATAAATAATAATAAAGCTTTAATCAAACAACAATTCAATTTAGGCAAGTGAAGATTGCACAAGTAAAGGAAATCAATATAATAAAAGGGATCAAGGAATTAGAGATGTTCTCCAACAATTATCTTAATTCAATTTTACTTTTCTTCCAACACATAAGTTACAAGTTCTCAGAATCCAATTTTAACTAAATCCTAATCTCTTAGTAATTTAGTTTCCTTTAGTTTAATTAATTATCAATCTCTTGAATCATTAAAATAAACAAAGGTATAAGCTCTTAATTCAAGATTCAATTCCACTGATTCTGATTTTCTATCTCTAGATAAATAAGAACACAATGGTTATCAGATTTACTTAAATGTTTAATTAAAAGAATTTCTCAAGTTATATGTCACGTACTCAAGCTAGTTCTAAACCAATTGAGAATTAACAGAATAAGGTGTTGCACATTCATCAAATTCCTATCTCTAGTTCCATTGATAAATCATGAGAAACAAGTTTCCAACCCTAGTTATGATTACTTAAATTCTCTCAAACCAAATAATCAAAACCACAAAGAAGAAGTTTACCTCTCAGTAATCCTAATTCCGAATGAAGAACAGAAAACTTGAATCTTGAATTGTGATCATTAACTTGAAATTGAAGAAAACCGAAAACTTGAATTAATATGCTATGCCGGGATGAACAGAGCTCCTCATCCTCAACATTAAGAATTTAGCTACTCATAATTCTGGAACCACAATAAAATTCTATGGGAAAACTAAAAATCCAGATTTTCTTCTCTTAACCCTAATGGTTAAGTCCCTATTTATAATTTCTAGAAAAGATAAAACAAAGTAGTCAATCTAATCTAATCTAATTCTAATTTAAATCAATCAAATCTATCTAATTCTAATTTAACTCAATCGAATCTATCCAAATCTTTTAGAAGATCTCACTAATTAGATTACATTTTTGCCCTTGAATTAAACTTCCAAATTAACCAAATTAATTCCTCAAATTCCCTCCAAAACCAACCAATTTCACCACTTCCAGTAACCTTCAATGTTGGTGGCGTGTAGCATGTTTTCTCTGTTTCCCACGCATATGCGTAGGACTCCACGCATATGCATGGGACTTGCTGAACTTCAGAGCTGCTCCTGCATGCTTCCACGCATATGCTTGCTTACGCATATACGTGGGTTTTGAAAATCTTGGGCATTGAGCTTGCCTTCCATGCATATGCTTGCTGTTCTACGCATATGCGTGGCTTCTGGAATGGGCTAGTAAGGATGGAGTCACGTTTAGCTCTTCCAATGTGAGTTTCAAACGTGAGCTGTTGGCTTCCCACGCATATGCGTGGGCTTCTATGCATATGCGTGGCTGACTTAGGCTTGGAGAAGTCCTGGTCACGTTTGGGCTGGGCTAGGCATGACTCTGGAACGTGACTTGAGTGAGCTTTCCACGCATATGCGTGGACTTTCACGCCTATGCATGGGTCTTGTGAAGTTTCTTGCTGCCAAAGTGTTTTACCACGCATATGCGTGGATGAGTGAAGCTTGGCGAAGTCAGAGTCACGTTTTGAAGTTGTGTAAACGTGACGAGGTATGTGAGCTTGCTGATCCACCACGCATATGCGTGGTCTACTACGCCTATGCGTGCAAAGGATGGGCTTGGTTACCACGCTTAAGCGTGACAGAGTTGCTTAGGCGTGGACTTGAGTTGATGTAGCACGCATATGCGTGCTCTTCCACGCATATGCGTGGAGCCTTTGCTCTGTTTTGTCTTTCTTCAATTTTTTTTCTTTGTGTTCTTCTTTGAATTTCTTCCATTTCTTCTTCAATTCTCTTTTTCTTTCTTTTATTCCCTGTAAATCATAACAATTAACTAATCAATTCTTTTGATATAAAAAAGGAATGAAATTACTTGTAAAAGAGGTTATTTCTTCATTAGAAATCAATTAATTCATGAGAAATTCTTCTAATGATGGTCATGCATCACAACACCAAACTTAGAACCTTGCTTGTCCTCAAGCAAGTAGTACATTACTTCTTTATTGAATTTTCAAGGGGAATAAAATTGATTGGACGTTATGTTTCCTGTAATTCAAAACCCTGCCCTTTTTATGTTTTTATTCTGCAATTAAGAGATTCATTCATTCTCTGAGATCAAATTCGGATGATATTATAGAAATCTCCTTTTTCTTTGTTTTTGTTTTTCATAAGATTAATTCCTTTCTTTGTTTTTGTTTTTCATAAGATTAATTCCTCCTTTTGGAGCATTAGCTTTGACTCTAACTGCTTTGTCTTAAGGCAGCTATTTAGATTAAGTTTTCAATCG
>JASCZI010121574.1:0-23340 GCA_036250425.1 Stylosanthes scabra | reverse complement strand
CGGTCAGCACTACTTGTAGCTGATCCCTTTAATATGTGAATATATAGAAGAGACTACATTTTTGGGATGGATTAAAACTAAGAAACATAACTCCTATATATAAAGGACTTAACACCCCCTCCTTTAATGTTGTGCCCGATGTGGGCTTAATATGTGCCACTATCCTCACAGCAAGGCAAACCAATATATATCAGAATGAAGGGAAACACACATGGAAGAATAAACGGAGGCTTCATTTTCACTTTTTTAAATTTTAATGTACTAAGAACCCCCCACTACGAAAGGATACTGGCTGGTCTTCACTACTTCCCTCACACTATTCCTGACATTTTAATTAGTAACTTATGTTTTGCATTCGAAATTTTCCCAACACAGCAGAGGCAAAACAAGGCTAGACCTGCAGTGTAATACTTTCAATTTGTTGTTAAAAATATTCCCATGCCGGCGTGCTTCCATTCTCCGAGCATCTATTTCGTCATCGGAACCTGCTGCCAGATTGAAAACCCTTAGCCGAGCTTCTAACAATTTGCAACACTCCTTTAGTTGGAGAAATTGTTGTGTTAAATTTTCCACCAAATCGTAGTTGAGGCCATACACATATTTCTCCTCTATCCTCGTTAGACTCCGCAGACAGAGTCGTGTTGCATCCTGCTTGCCGAAGTAGTCCTCGAAACCAATTCTTCCAGTGGCCACTAGGGGATCGGTTGCATAAGGAGGCAAAATGGCAGCTAGGCATAGATTTTGCGGTAGACGAAGGGACTGTACATGTTTGTATTGCATGGAAACTCTTGGAGGAACATGGCCATTTCATATGAGAAGGGGTCTTACGGTGCCCTCTTGTAGAGAAGGTTACCCGTGCCCCTCTTGTAGAGAAGGTCATCAAATTCTTTGCCTACATTCAATCCATAGACAGAACTTACTCCATCAAAATGAAAAAAAAAAAAAAAGACCAGCAACAATAACAAGGAATTAAATTTATTGGTCACTAACCAGAAACTCAAACTCCACTTGGTCCTCCCCTCATGTTGTACATTAGAGTTGGGGGACTCGTTCAAAGGATTCCAAATTTTCCATCAAACGTAACAAGCAAAAAAAAAATTTTCTTGAAACTGCTAAATAAAAAGACAACATATATTAAGGATATTCAACAGTATCATACAAAAAACTTTGGAACCACACTTAATCAACAAAAATGATAACTAAGTTCTTCGTGAAAAACTAAATTAACATTGCTAGATCATTTGGGATTTTTAAGTCAAAAACACATAAAAATAATAACAAGGAATATGCACATGCTTAAAGAATAAGGGGATTTATATGCATTTGCCACGGTCATAAGTGAGTGAGTGCAGTACAAAATCAAAGGAGTACCTATGTACTCATAAAGAACAAAATAAAACATAATCTAACTAATCAATAGAAAACAATAATTAGTTTAATAATATAAACCAAGCACTCATCTTCCTCATTTTTCGCCATTCATCTATCCACCTGTTTGTCTCAGCAAGAACCTGGCTAGTAGCATCTTCCATCTATGTTGCTGCAATAGTGCAATTTATAAAGCCATGCACTAAACCAAAAGTCTTCTTTCACTTATTCTAAACCATTAGAAAAACTCTCACTCATGCTGTCAAGTGAGCAAAACAACTCAATGCCTACAACAATAGTTCACATAATTTGTTTCTGCAAGATTTCTTAATAAAGAAATACTCTAGAAGTCTAAAAACTTTCTTACATGGAAGAAAACAAGTGTATTTCATTGAAGTGTATTTCATTGAAGCTGATGAATGCATTGGGGTTCTTTTGAACAAATTTATTGAAAACTAAAGCACTTCAGCCTCATAAAAAAATACTGGAATCATAGTCGACGATTCATATATAAGAGAGGGACATGTACACATAAAAAATACACATACTTGCATACTTACTTGATGCTCAATTTAGAGACAATGGAGTTACAGAACACAAGATATTAAATTAAAAAAAAAAGGAAGAGTAAAGGTTCTCCCTAATTTAATTAAGCTATTTTTTTCAAGTTTGGTATTTACTTATAGGAATGGGTAACAACAATGGGAATTAAATTCAGTGATGACTAACCAGAAACTCAACCTCCACTTGGTCCTCCACCTCATGCTGTACATTAGAGTTGGGGGTTCGCTCAAAGGATCCGAATCGAGTTGTTCCAAAATTTCCATCACACGTAACGACAAAAAATAAAAAATTCCACTAAAAAAGACAACAACATATCAACAGTAGCATCTATTAAACTTTGGAACCACACTTAATCAAAAGAACATGGTAACTAAGTTCTTTATGAAAACTTAATTAACATTGCCAAATCATTTAGGATCTTCCCGTCTAAAACACATAGATATAATAATAGGGAATATGCACATGCTTAAAGGTAATTTTTATGTGGTTTTGGAGTATAAATTTTAAACAAATTTGTTGAATAATAAAGCACTTCAGCCTCATAACATTCTAATTAAACTCCAAATTAAACTACAATTAGTTAAAGTTCGGAGAACCTGAATTTGAAGAAGAGAAATTGAGTAAGCAAACGAAAAAGAGAGGTTTGCTACAGGAACAGCAGCAGTAGTGGTTGCAAAGGCTGGAAGTCGGGAGAGGGTGCGCAGCAGTGTCGTAAACGGGTAGCAGCGGAGGGATGCGCGGCGCTTGAGGGCACGGCGGCTGAACAAGAAGACCAGAGAGCATTCAAATGTTCATCACGACGTGAATGTGGACGGAGAGCACCAAGGGACACCACCAACTGCGGCGGAAGAACCCTAGTTGATCAAGGTTAAATCCAATATGGGCCAGCATACTTAACGATGCCAACTACAAATAAGCTGGTTATTTTGGTAAAATCAGATTAAATGAGAAGGGATAAAAATGTAAACTACTATCTCACTAGAAGACAAAATATAACAAGTTCACCGCTTCTTGTTTGTCATATCTTTTACTACTTTGACATGTCATACAGGACAATTTTCCTATACTAGATATATATATATATATATATATAAATATGTGATGATTGATTTTAGTGATTTTGGCGTGTAAATAAAATTTTTCAATAAATATATATATATATATTTTTTCAATTGATGATAATTTTAGTTAAAAAATAGATACATAGATTTTTGTGTTGATTTTTTTTCTTCTTATTCTTCTTTATTATTATTGGGACCGCATGCATGAGGAAATGAATTAGATCTAGATAACGATGATAGTTCATTGTTGAATTATCGTCAAGATTGGAAAATAATTGATTAATTGGTTGGCAACTTAAGTAAAGAACATAACTAAATGATTTTTATGCCTAAAGATGGGATTCGTAATCCCGACCATTTAGTTAAGAGAGTAATTAATTAACTATGAAACTACACTCACATGATTTATGAATTATGATTCTTATTCATATATACCCTATACAATTATTGTGAAAGGCATGTATCATGTAGTGTTATACGTACAAATTAAAAGTTTCTATCCATATACACACACATTGAATTCAAGATTCCATAGTACCTTGCGAGATAATGTGCAGTGTTCTATTATTAGGAGCAGAGGCAGAGTTGCAGACCCATAAAGTGGTTTCGAAAAATAATTACCTTTTATATGAGTTATTGAAAAACATAATATTATTTTTTATATTCGATATTATTATTGGTGCCAATGTGCCATTTAGTTTTTAGGGTTATCAACATAGTTGTCTATGTTGAGAAATTTTTAGGATTTGTTGCAGGGAAAAGTCTATGATCCCTTTTATTTTTGATTTTGGTGCTGATAGAGAGTTGGGCGCATAATTAGTGGTTTTTTTAGGAGAATTGTGTGTTATTTATTAATTAAATAAATTTTAATTCTTTATTTATTATATTCTATATTAACTACTTAAATTTTATTATTTATTTAGATTTAAAATTTAAAGTCTTGAATTTAGGATTTAGAATTTAAAGTTTAATTATAAAATTCAAAAATCATTATACTCATTTTTTTTTTTTCAAAATGCACTAGCATTTATCATGAAATTACCAAATTTTTATACTTTTAAAATTAAATATTAACTGTTTACTATTATTTTTTTTTACAAATTAGACGTCAAAATTTAGGTATCATAACAATCACCTTGTTCTATTCCGTCCATATGTACTACATGGGCTCATCGGTGTATTTCTCTTAAATTGAATTTATTGTGTAAGCTTTAAAATTTAAAAACTAACTAATCATGATTAACTATTTTGCTATTTATAACTTTTGCCGCTTTTGCCACTCTTCTATCACACCCCAAAAAGATAATCTTAACGGTTATTACTTCAACCAGATCACTGAACATAAATTTACCATGGTTTATTAGGGGAAAAAAAAAAAAAGATCCACTATGCTAATAATGTGGCACATACATGTTTAATTGAACAGAGGAAATCATTAGTTTTGCTCTTAATTCTTAAAGCATGTAACAAATTGTCGGGCAGATTGCATGGTTGATTGATTTCTCTTTAAAGCAATTCAATTTCAAGTCTTATACTGTACCACAAAACCATACCTCTGATCTGTTGAAACTTGAAAGAGTTACGTACTACCATTTAGATATTTTTAATTTGAAAATGACTATGTTTCAAGGTTATAAGACACAGATTTTATTGTGAGCAGCAATAACTTTTTAGGCATCATAACTACATCTACTTTTTTTTTTCATGAGTATATCTATTAGACCGAGAATTTAATGACTAAAAAAAATCAAACCCAGAAAAATAATTAAAAAATACATGCTCTTGTCTATCCATTAACTTACAATATTGATAAGTACATGTACTAATAAAGTGTCACGTATTTTATGGTAATAAGTGTTCTAATATTTTTAATTATCGATCTTAAATTAATTTTAATAATAAAATATATATTTAAATCAATGAATAAAAATATTAAAACACCTTCCATGAAATAACTCATCCCCTTTCCAACTTTTATAATGCAAAGAACTTGTTTAATTTACACTTTGAATATACTTGACTGCACTAGAGAGATGGATATTCACAAAGTAATCATCCCAACCAATAATTTTAGGGTCAAAGTCAAACAAATCCAACTCTTTCGGGTCCCCATCTTCTCTTTTACCACTCAAAAAAATCCAAACTGGACATGAGAGATAGGGATGGCAATTATCTATACCCGTCGGTACTCGCAAAAATTATCCGCGACGAAAGGCTTAATGGAGACTCGCTAATCTCTCATGGAGACTGGGATCTGTCCCCACGAATAAACAGGGACAGAGGCAGGGATTGAGGTACCCGCCTCATGGGGATCCGCTAAATCACTGCCAAAGTAAAATTACATAAAAACTCTTTATATATAAATATAAAATACGTAAATTATGCTAAAAATTAAAATAAATTAATTTGTTTGAATAATTTTTACTTTAATTTGATTATGTTTATATTAAAATTTTATTGTATTGAATTTGATTATATTATAATTGTATTTATTTTTTAAAAATTTCTTAAAGTTTAATATCCATGGATATCCGCGGGGATCCGTATTTTCCGCGGGGAGAACTAAATGGGGACCCGCGACGGGGATGGGATGGGGACGGAGACCAATATTATAAATAGGGACGAAGACGGGGATTGAGGTACCCGCCCCACGGATACCCATTGTCATTCCTAATAAGAGAATCAGGGAAAATTTTCTAAAAGAAAACTTAAAAAAAATTATTTTCTAAAAAAATTAAAATTACTTTAAAACGCATATCCAATTTTTTTATTATTTATTTATTTAGTTAGTTTTATTTTTTAATTTTTTAAATAATTTTATTATTTGTTTTGTTTTGTTTTATTTATTTATTTAGTTAGTTTTATTTTATTTATTTATTTATTTATTTTAGTAGTTATGTTTAGTTATGTTCCGGATATTGGGCTTGAATGACACAAATCCCTCAAAAACACCTACCTCGAATCCTCCATTCGACAATCTCGACCCAACATTATGTGGCCCAACATCTCACTCAATAAATCCGCAGAGGATCGAGATACAATTAAGAATGATCCCATACGGATTTATCCCCTACAATCTCATTCAATAAATCTACACGAAATCAAATCATATTCCTGATGATTCCTTACAGATTTATTTCCTAAATAATACGGATCTTTACGGGTATATAAAGAGGGGATCCACTCCTCTCTCAGGTACGTCTTCTAAACCATACCACATTGCATGTGTTAGGAGAGCTCCCAAATCCTTATTTGGTGAAGTTCTGCTAGCGCACACCCACCTTTCACATAAACCTCCAACCTTCTGTCTTGGCACCTCCGGTTACGCCGGTAGTCCCAATCTCCTCGAAGGTACATTCCGTACATTGGCGCCGCCTGTGGGGATTACCTCAACGTAACTAACAATGGCCGACCAAGACGTGAAAGGCGTGGTTTACACTGACCACTCTGGCGACGATCAACGTCGGGACCAGCAGCAACAAACTTTGGATCTCAACGCCACAGCTAATGAAGCCACTGGAAGTGGCAATGTTAATACGAATTCGGGAGGAATCCAAAACGGGCAGCCGCCCCCTTGTAACCCAGTCCAAGGCAATAGACAAAGTGCCTTTGATCGGATTGGACCGGGTGGCCTGACCCAACGACCTTTCGGTGGAACCGGATCGGATGAGTCCCAAATCGCCCAGGAGCTAAGACATCGCATGCAAGTGATGGAGCTGGAAGTTCGGGAATTGAGAAAGGAGAACGCCGAACTTCGATCCAGCACCAGGAATCCTCAGCCGCACGGTCAAACCCCGCCCAGGCGGCGTTCCCGATCCAAGTCTCGCTCCCCACCCAGAAGGACTCAACGATCCCAATTCCCCCCCCAAGCCAGGAGGACTCAACGACCCCAATCCCTCCCTAGGAGGAGGCGCCATTATAGCAGTTCAGACGATAGTGACTCCTCCTCGGGAAGGGACCGTAACAGACGTCGGAGGACCTACAGGCGATACAAGAGGACTAGGGATCGGACTGCTACCCCACCCATCGACGGTCACACTCCATTCTCAAGTCGGATTCTAAAAGTCCAACCTCCCAAGCATTTTGTCAAACCAACCGACATGAAGTACGACGGATCCTCCGATCCTCATATCCACCTCAATGACTTCGAGCATCGGATGATCTGCGACGGCGCGGTCGACGCAGTCAAATGTCGGGCTTTCCCCACCACTCTTACCGGTTTAGCTAGTCAATGGTTCACCTCCCTTCCGGCGGGGTCCATCTCGAGCTATTCCGAAATAAGAGAACTGTTCCTAAATGAATTCACTACAAGCACCGACAATACTAAACACTCTATCAACCTCTTGACCGTCGTGCAAAAACCCAATGAGACCACCAGAAAATACATCGAGCGTTTCAACGCCGAATGTAAGACTATCGATGGATTGGTCGACGGAGTAGCCAGCTTATGTCTCACAAACAGCCTCGCTAATGATGAGTTCAGAAAACAGCTAACGACTAAACCGGTGTGGACTTGGAAAGAAATGCAGGTCATCTCCAAAGAGTTCATCCACCGAGAAAAGGTTAACCGGGTGGTAGCCGCCACAAAAAACACCCAAGCTCATACGGCTCCCCGGGATCAAGGGCAAACATCCCACCCCAGGGATAACCATCGAGATAACGGCCTTCGGCGTAACCCGAAGCCATCGAGATAAAAATTCGATAATTACACTCCACTAGTGGCCTCCATTACGGAGATTTACCATCAAGTCTCGGAAAAGGGTGTCCTCCCCAAGGCCAGACCATTGAAGGGGAGGACTCAGAATACAAAGAACAGATCCCTGTTTTGTGATTACCACCAAGGCTACGGACACAAGACACAGGACTATTACGACCTTAAGGACGCTATTGAGCAAGCCATCCGAGACGGCAAGTTGAATGAATTTGTTCAGATTATGTGGGAACCAAGAATCTCTGACAGAGAACGGTCCCCGAAGCTGGAATCCAGGAACCCCAGATTCCGAAGGGATGACGACGAACCTATCATGGAGATTGCAGTGATCACCGGTTCAAGCGCCCCGGAGAAATCTAAGTCGGCCCTAAAAAAGGACCTGAAAATCCTGGCAACCGTACAGACCCCTCCACCATTCCCGACGATTACTTTCGGACTTTGTCCATGGCTTGGCAGATTCCGATGCGCCGATGGTGATCTCGGCCAGACTCGGGCCGGGTTTGGTTCATAGAATCCTGGTGGATATCGGCGCGGACTCGAACAACCTTCGACGGCCTCGGCTTCAAAAACAACAACTTGAAGACTCATCAACCCGGAGTCATGGGGCTCGGTGATAACTTCATCAAACCAGACGAAAGCATCGACCTTCCGATGACTATCGGGTCGGGAAAAACCAGCAAAACCGTTATAGCCGAGTTCGTCGTCTTGCAGGACTCCACGGCTTATAACGTTATTTTGGGTCGTAAAACCGTCAACGACCTTGGGGGTGTTGTTTTAATCAAGTTCCTGGTAATGAAGTACGAAGCTGAATCCGGCGAGGTCGGAACAATCTTTGGTGATCGGGAGGCAGCCAAGAAATGCTGCAATGGAAACCTAGCTTTACGGAAGCAATCCCGAGAAGCCACCGGGATCTTCCTAGCTGACTTAGACGCTCGATTCGAAGTGCAACCTCGACCTAAACCTGACGGTGATCTGGAAAAAGTTCAAATCGGAGATTCCTTAGAACGCCATAGTTCTTAAATCGGAACCTACCATATGAACTCAAACAACAACTCTCCCAATTCCTAAAAGAAAACGGCGACTTATTCGCCTTCACTCCGGCAGATATGCCAGGAATTGACCCGTCGGTCATGTCGCATTCCCTCGCCGTTAATCCGGATCACCGACCCGTGGCTCAAAGAAAAAGGCGCATGTCCGACAAAAGGGCCCTCGAGGTCAAAAAGCAAACCAAAGCTCTCCTCGAAGCAGGATTTATTAGGGAACTACCTTACTCCACTTGGCTCGCCAACGTCGTCCTTGTAAAGAAGGCCAACGGGAAGTGGAGGATGTACGTCGACTACTCCGACATGAACAAGCCATGCCCAAAAGACACCTTCCCGCTACCCAATATTGATGGATTGGTAGATGCCTCATCCGGCTACCAATACCTCTCCTTCATGGATGCATATTCCGGATATAACCAAATCCCAATACACAAGCCCGACGAAGAAAAAACGGCTTTCATAACTCCAGGTGGAACCTATTGCTATACGGCCATGCCCTTTGGCCTCAAGAACGCTAGAGCGACCTACCAACGCCTGGTAACGAAGATCTTTAAAGATCTAATCGGCCGCAAGATTGAAGTTTATATCGACGACATGTTGGTAAAAACGGAAGATCCTGTAGACCTGCTATCCGACCTCAAAGAAGTTTTCGATTCCTTGCGCAAGTACAAAATGCGTCTTAATCCATTGAAATGTGCATTCGGAATGGAAGCTGGAAAGTTCTTGGGATTCATGGTCACCCAAAGAGGAGTTGAGGCAAACCCAGAGAAGTGCGACGCTATCTTGCAACTACCAAGCCCATCCAATCTGAAAGAAGTTCAACGGCTAAACGGTAAACTGACTGCACTATCTCGTTTCCTCGGGGTCTCGGCCAAGAACGCACTTCCCTTGTTCAAATTGATGAAAAAGGGAATTGACTTTGAGTGGACTCCGGAATGCGAAGAGGCATTCAACAAATTCAAGTCTCTTCTCGTAGAACCTCCAATCCTCTCAAAGCCCGTAGAAGGGGAACCCCTATACCTCTACCTCTCTATTACCGACGAATCCATCGCAGCAGCTTTAGTGCGAGAAGATGAGTCGGGAGGACAATTGCCGGTGTATTTCATAAGTCGAGTCTTACATGAGGCCGAATTAAGATACACCAAGATAGAAAAGCTAGCCTTTGCTCTCCTCCTTACGGCTAGACGCCTACGACAATACTTCCAGAGCCATGTTATAGTCGTACAGACGGACCAAGCCATCCGGAGTATCCTCTAGAAACCAGACCTTGCGGGCCGGATGCTCAATTGGGCAGTCGAGTTATCCCAATTCAACATTCAATTCCGACCTAGAACGACAATCAAAGCACAAGCAATGTCTGACTTCCTAGCAGAAATGGCCACAGTGGAAATCCCAAAAGGCGGATGTCAAAACTGGAAACTCCATGTTGACGAATCATCCACCCAAAAGTCGGGAGGAGCCGGAATCATCCTTGAGAGCCCAGAAGGAATCATGATCGAACAATCCATCCGATATGAATTCCCAATCTCCAATAACCAAGATGAATACGAGGCTTTGCTAGCTGGGCTGGCCCTAGCCCAAGAGATCGGAGCAAAGGCCCTTGAGATCTGCACCGACTCACAAGTGATAAGTTCCTAGATCAACGGAACCTACCAAGCCAAAGATCCTCTCCTGCAGAAATACTTGACCAAAGTGAAAGGAATGACGGAGACCTTCGATAAGGTGGTAGTATCCCATGTTCCGAGAGAACGGAATGCTAGAACCGACCTTCTATCGAAGCTCGCCAGCACCAAGCCGGGAACGGGAAACCGATCTTTACTCCAAGGAACGGTGAGGGAACCTTCGATATCTGCATCGGAAGTACTATTGGCCAAATATGCTGAAAGACGCCATGGACTTCGTGCAAACATGTGAAAAGTGCCAAATCCATGCTGACTTCCACTAAGCACCCCCTGAAAAAATGACTCCCATCTTGGGAGATCGGCCTTTCGGCACCTGGGGAGTCGATCTAGTTGGGCCTTTCCCACTAGCACCCGGCCAATTAAAGTCCCTCATCGTCGCCATCGACTACTACACCAAGTGGATCGAAGCCGAACCCTTGGCCGCCATAACGGCAATACGATGTTGGAAATTCATATGGAAGCAAATCATCACCAGATTCGGGATACCATCAATCCTCATTACGGATAATGGAACCCAATTCGCAGACCGCAAATTCAAAGAATCGGCTGCGAATTTCGGTATCAACCAACGCTTCTGCTCGGTTGAACACCCCCAAGCAAACGGCCAAGTGGAAGCCACAAACAAAATCTTAGTAAAGGGACTAAAGAAACGGCTTGACGACGCCAAGGGCCTTTGGGCAGAGGAACTAGCCTCCGTCTTATGGTCTTATCGGACAACTCCTCAATCTTCCACGGGTGAAACGCCGTTCCTACTCACATACGGAATAGAGGCCATCATCCCCGTAGAGATCGGCGAGCCTAGTCCCCAGCTACTCCTCGGCTCAGAAGACACAACTGCAGAAAAAATCTGATAGATGAAGTCCGAACCGAAGCTCACTTGGCCGAACTATCCCTAAAACAGAGAATGATTGTCAGGTATAACAAAGGGACGGTCAAAAGGCACTTTGAAGTCGGCGACCTAGTCCTGCGTCGGAATAACATCGGACCCCCAATCCCGGGAGAAGGAAAGCTAACCCCCAATTGGGAAGGACCGTACCGCGTGACGACGGACTTAGGGAAAGGAGCCTACAAGATGGAACGGCTCAACGGGCACGAAATCCCAAGAAGCTGGAATGCTGCCAACCTCCGACGGTTTTATCCTTAGACCTCTTCTCTCTATTTCTCATTATTGCACTCTTAGGATAATTTCAATTTAATCATCGTACTTGTAGTTCCATTTTTAAATTCAATGAAGTCGGGTACTCTTTTTCCTATCCGAGGTATCCTACACTGGGAGGTCGGAAGGTTTTAATGAGGCCCTTAGTTTCACAATTCTTTTTCTTTCCCCTATTTACGGTATTTTGGTTTTATCCGCCATTCACGGTTCCACGAAACCAACTCAAACCACGTCCTACGGTTTAAAATTATTCTCTAATCTTACCAATCCGATTTTACGATTCCAATTCGAAAGTAACGACGGTAAATCACGAAGTCGGGAACTGATCACTCCCCTCACCAACTAAGTAAAAATGGCTAAGGTACATAATTTAGACAAATTTCTCAAACCAATTCGATTCCTAAACATGCGGCTAAGACCCATACTAGAACCACTCACAAAACAAAAATTTCTAAGTCACAAAAGAAATGAAAAGCTACGAAATATGATTCTCCAATGAATCGGAAATCAAAGCTTGAATTGATTAAGTCATGACGAAGAACCAAACACATATAATCCCGAAGACGGCTAAGGATAGAAACAAACAAACTTTGTTTCAAAAACTTAGCCAAAATTTCATGAACATAAAAGTTGGCCCCGACCCGGAAAAACACGGCACGACGGAACCAACCTTACAAGTCTCAAAATAAAAGATCCGCCCCAGTCAAAGGCACGACGGATCGTCAAAAAAATAAAATTGTTCAAAAGGAATACAAGTAAAATCTAAACTACTCGGGAAGATCCACAATCGTCCCATCAACTATCACCTTGAAAGCTCCTAGCTGAGAAACATCGAACTTCGGAAGCAGCAGAGAAACTTGGTCCTTCAAAGCTCGTTCGGTTGCCACCACAGAATCCCCGACTATCCGAACTAACTCTTCGCGACCTCTATCTGATTCGGCCAAAGAAGCTTCCGCCTTATCAGCACGAGCCTTCTCCTCTGAAACCGACTTCCGAAGATCCTGAATCTCCCCCTCCAATTCAGCCTCCCGGTTCTTCCGACGCTCTGCCTCCTGCACTTTCTCCTTCTCCAAGGCCTCTAACTTCCCTGACAAAGACTTCAGATCACCCTCAGCCTTCACTCTCGCCTGCTCAGCCACCAATTTTTCCCTCTCAGCTTCAATCCTTTGAAGATTCAGGGCCTTCAAATCACCATTGAGCTTCACACACCGAACTTCCCATTGGTCGGCGGCCATCAATCGGGGCTCAATGGACTTCATGATGGTAGCAACGCGAAGAGAGGCCCACTCAGCCCATCGGATACTCTCCATTGGATCATAATCCTTTAATACTTCATGAGCTCGGGGACCCAAGAGGTTAGAGGCAATGAAACCGGATACATCGAAGGAACGATCCATTGAGCAGAACTCCCGATTCGTTCCCTCGGAAACCCGGGGCCTCTTGGGCTCAGCAGTGGCATCATCAGCAGGGCGCTTTCCAAGATGAACCTGAGGAGAAGAAGGGGAAGATAGGAGAGTTTCGTCTAGAACGGGGGAAGACACCTCGTGAGTTGGCCCCTCCACACCGCCGACATTGCTCGAACCACCCCCTCAGGGAAAGCAACGTTACCACTTGCCGAAATAGGCTGAGGTTCGACAGGAAGCTTAGAAGGACCAGGAGCGGGAACGGAAACGGCCGGCACGCTCTGAAACGAACCGAGGCGAATCAAGCGGCGTAGACGCTCCAAGGTAACCTCCTTCCCGACCATATCAACTACAAAAGATAAAGATATAATCAGACAAAGGTAAAATAAAATGAAGAATAAGACAAAGAGAAAAAATGAATAAAGCATATACCAATGGCCTCACGAGCTTCCGAGGGATTGCTCAAAACGGTCTTGGGTTTCAAGTTCCTCTCGGAAAATAACTTAACAAGGATATCTGCGGTATCCTTTTGGTCAGCGTTGAGCCCCTTATAGGTAACCGGAACGTAGTCCATTCCGGCATCCCGACTCCAATACGGCGGGAACCGCCCTTGGCCCTCCAGACTTAGCCAAAAGGGACGATGCTCGCCGACAGGGAAAATCTTGAAGAAACGTCCTTTAAAGTCATGAAAAGAATCTTCGTACAAACCGAAGATCTTCCAATATTTCCCAGGACGAACCGACATGTACCCCTTATTCGTTTTACCCTCGGTGTTGGGAGAGAAGAGGGTGAATAGGTACAAAAAGACTTCGGGATCCTAGGGAAGCTTCAGAGAGTCGGTCACCAACTCAAAACACCGAATCACCGACCACACATTCGGATGCAATTGAGAGGGAGCGACAGAAGCCCGATTCAACAACCTCTGCTGGAAATCGGTAAAGGGCATCCTAACCCCGAACTCAGTGAACATCACCTCATTCACCCAAAGCTAATTCGGGACGGTGGGGTGATCCAGGTTCAGATAACAGACCCGGTCCCCAGGGCGGGCGGCCTCCACCCTATACCGCCCCTCTAGATCTCCTCCTCCGAAGATTACCCCGCTGAGCTTCAGCTCATCGAGATATGCCTAAGAAAGAATCGGCGGAGCCCCCAATACATCGCGACTGACCCATCGGTAAATGGGAGACAACTCACGCGGTATTTGGGCCGCCCCCGCCGCTGGAACCGCCGCCTCCTGATTCTCCGGCTGATTCTCGGCCATTTCTAGAAAAATCTAACCAAGAAAAAACACCACCACGTGAGGCCATGATCGAACCAAAAACAGAAGAAGAAAATAAAATAGAAGAAATGGCCCACAACGGTGGCGCAACACGGCCGAGAATCGCCAAAGAGAAGGCGAGGGAAGAAAGCACCAGGAGATCACCAACAGAAAAAGCGATAAAAGCAGAATAAAGAACAAAGCAAAAAGCAAAAAGTACTAACCTGGAAATAATGAGCAGAAGAAGAACGCGAGCTTCCTGAAGTGAAGGAAGAGCAGCAATGGAGTTGTGCAGAGAGAAGAATGTCTTCAGGGAGAGTGAACGAAAGGGGGAAGAAAAAAGTGGAAACTATCTTCCCCTCTCCCTCCTATAATTTGAAATTGTTGGAAGGGCAAAAAAGGAAAAATCGTTCTTCTCCCATAAATCCCTCATAATGACAGAGGGCAATACGGTAAAATCAAAAAGGAATTTTACCCATCATTGAAACACAGATATCGAAGAGTTCACTCTCTCTCCCCCACGATCACCAATAAATTGACGTCAGCCATCAAATCAAACTGACCTCTCACCTTCAGAAACTTCCAAAAGAAGTTCTCACCAATCGACATCACGACGCCACGACATTCGGGGCAAGCTTAACAACTCGTGAAGCTCGGAACGTCGGAAACATCGGCCTTCCCGAGTTCGGGGCAACTGTTCCGGATATTGGGCTTGAACGACCCAAATCCCTCAAAAACACCTACCTCGAGTCCTCCATTCGACAACCCCGGACCAACATTATGTGGCCCAACATCTCACTCAATAAATCCGCAGAGGATCGAGATACAATTAAGAATGATCCCATACGGATTTATCCCCTACAATCTCATTCAATAAATCTACACGAAATCAAATCATATTCCTGATGATTCCTTACAGATTTATTTCCTAAATAATACGGATCTTTACGGGTATATAAAGAGGGGATCCACTCCTTTCTCAGGTACGTCTTCTAAACCCTACCAAATTGCATGTGTTAGGAGAGCTCCCAAATCCTTATTTGGCGAAGCTCTGCTAGCGCACACTCACCTTTCACATAAACCTCCAACCTTCCATTTTGGCACCTCCGGTTACGCCGGTAGTCCCAAACCCCTCGAAGGTACATTCCGTACAAGTTATTTATTTATTTAAGTTATTTAGTTTCAAAATTCATTATTTGTTAATTTGAGTTGGTGTAATTAATTTATTTTAATTTATATTTACACCATGTTATTACTTTTTTTAGTGTGAATAAAAATTATGTTTAAGGTAGAATAAATAGTTTGTTATATTAGGAATTTTTGTTCATAATAACTTTGTTGGTTAATATATTTTTTAAAATTTTGATTATAAGTTGATATTAATATAACTAATTTTTTATTTTAAAAGTTGATATTTTGTGTAAATAAATTAATTTATTATTAATTTTGCTTAAAGTAGGTTAATGAAATTTAAGGTTAGCATGTCATAATTAATTTGGTTAATGAGCCACTGAATATTTTGTTTTGGTAGTTTGAATCCTTACTTATCCACTATTGATAGAGCAACATCAAAATCTACTAGGGGATATGAGGGCACATTATATAGGTTAAAAACTACATTGCACGCAAGATTGCACTTATGGTATGTAAAATGTGCTGATTTTTAATATCTGTAATAATTATGTCAGCGCATGTTAATTTAATGATTTTTTTAGGATTCCAGGGTTGTATGCACTCGGCGTAATATTGTGCTGGGTTAGAAAAAAAGACCAAATCTCTTTCGTCTTACGCTAAACCACGGAAAATGTAATTAGCAATATATTTGAATTTTCATCCTATGCAATTGCCATCAACAAAGTTCCTTCATATTTACCATACAAGTGCGTGCCATCAATGAAAATCAATGTTTTATAGTGTTTGAAAGTCTCAACACATAATGAAAAAAATAGTGAGAACTCGTTGAAACATAAAACAGTTCCCTCTCCAACATATGACTGAGTTACAACTTGAAACCATGTACTTAATTGCCAAATATTATGAGAGCATAACAAGAGACAACTAAATATGTACAAGGAAAGGCAAGACATTAATTTATAAAATTAACATACCGAGTTAATACATCTACATGGCAAAGAGCCACCTAGGAAGTTCGTTGTAGGACTCTTTCGAGTCACCATAAATCTTAGCAATGACTTTCTATTTTTCCAGCCAAACCTTTCTGTACGACGCTTTATACCCTAAATGCTATTCCACTGTACCCTGCAATGCTCTTATGCTTATGCTCAGATCAGCTTGCACCATCGAAAAAACGCACCAGCTATAACCTTAGAGTCTAACCTACGATAACCTTGCCTCACAGAGATTTACACATGAATGAAGACCATTGTATCTCCTGACTTCCCATTTTCTTTGTTTTCTGCGATAAGAGATGCGGATGCTCCACTAACACACCGGTCCAAACTAGATGCGCTGCACTGCATACTTTAGCCGGTCACTCTTTACGATATACTCCACAACCCTTCTGATGTTGTATGCCTTCACAACCA
Organism: Stylosanthes scabra; assembly: GCA_036250425.1. NCBI lineage: Eukaryota > Viridiplantae > Streptophyta > Magnoliopsida > Fabales > Fabaceae > Stylosanthes > Stylosanthes scabra. The sequence continues at coordinate 6,548 of JASCZI010121574.1, read as the reverse complement.
ACATAATAGCTTGTTTATCCTCAAATTGTTGGCCAACCTCAAACTCATCTACAGGATCATCATCAGGGCTTCCTTGAAACCAATAAGAACCTTGATTCATTGACTCGAGGTTCAAGGACGAAAAGTGTGCAAGATGATCATATGGTCGATTAATGGCTAGCTGTGCATATGCGGGTTGCGACTCTGTATAGTAGTTTATCCCTTGTTCCTCTTCTTCTTCTTCCTCTTCCTCATCCTCTTTCTCCTGAATAATAACTGCTGGTTCACTGTCTGCGTCATCATTATCAATATCATGATTAAGCAGATAAGGTTGTGTGGTCGGGTCTCCAACTGCAGAGGCATCAAGATTATATATCATGTCTTCAATTGGTTGGTTTAAATTCGGAATGGAACTCTCATTACTCCCTTCGAGTTTCCTGTTAAGATCTAGCATCAACCTCCTAATATTCTTTCTCGCTCCTCCCCCAAAATATGTATCAGCATCCGAATTATTTCCCTTGTCAATCAACACAATATAATTCTAACAAAGGGATTATGGCTAAGTGAATGTACCGGTCGCGGATTAGCACAACGTCCTCGTCATCACGTAACCGAAACCTGCGAAATACAATACACGATGCCACTATTAAAATACTTCATCTACTTATCATAACCTACATAATGACATGAACGAATAGTTTAATACCTTTTGAAATAAAAAATGCTGTCCACTTAATGTGATTATCTGTGATAAGCCTTTTGTACTCATTTTCTATGTTCATATTCTACTTCGCCCAGAATAAAATTCTTTAACTGCTGTGAATCCATATCCTCATTTGGCCATCGAACGACAGTCGGTTGAGTAGAAAAAAAACACTGTTCCCATTGTATCTTTTCTTGTTTCACCAAAATAATGTATTGAAACCAATATTGCATGAGCCATATAAAATAATATAAACATATAAAAAAATTTAAGAGGGAAGCAAAAGAAAAGGACGTAGCATTTGTGAAGATGAGTGTGTAATAAAATAGTTTGTGAGGATGATATTTATAGGGGGCGAGATACTCTAGGGTAAGGGTAAGCATAGTGTTGTTCATCTTAAAATAAAGGATAAAGTATGATTTATGTCACTAATATTTATAAAAAGTTTTAAAAATATCCATAATGTTTAATTTAATTCAATTTTACTCTTATAATTTTTGTTGGTTTCAATTTTACCCCTAATCGTTGATAAATAGAAAACATTAAAGGTAAAATTATTAACGATTAGGGGTAAAACTAAAATCAATCGAAAACGTTAGGGGTACAATTGAATTAAATTAAACTTTAGAGATATTTTTGAAACTTTTCAGAAACATTAAGATATAAACCATTATTTACCCTAAAACAAAATTAAAGGAACAAATAAAAAAATTCAATTAAAAACCAATAACATATAAAAAATGGTATTAAATTATATGGATAAAAAAGTTATCCAATTTTTGAAAAATTATACAATATATATATTTACTTGAAAAATCGAAACTTTAAAAATTGTAATTATAAATTCTTTATCAATCTACACAAATATAATAATACTAATACTTATTAATTATTTTTATGTAATATAAAAATTAAATTTAAAAACTAATAAAATATGAAATAACCCTAAATCAAATAAATAAAAATATCTAATTTATTGTTATAATTTAAGTTTGCTCATAATATTTTGTTTTTGACTTTGTGTAGTGTATAGCAACTTTTTTTATAAAAAAATCTTTTAATAACACATATTTAGTAAGAATGAATGATGAATCAAGTATAAAGTCCAACAAATGGAAAGAAATGATGAATGATAAAAAGTTAAGGAAAATAGAAATTTTGAATTAAAAGTGATAAAATTGAAATGGGTGAGAATTGAACTCACTTACTTCAATAAGTTGCCTTAAGTGCATTGAACCATTTCAACTATCTAACTTCTGTTTCATAAAGTATTACCATTAGTAATTTATAAAAATTTTGGGGGCCATGACCCCCTTTGTCCCTTCTAAGCTCCGCCTTTAAGGTTAAGCACCAAGTTCGCCCATTCATTGCACATAAAATGAAATTCGCATGATGTTTACCTTAGTGCCTTATTATTAGGCGAACTTGCTACAAACTTTTTTTAAAAAAAATTTTGCCAATTAAAAAAAAACATAAATTTATACCACATAAATGAGCGAACTTTGTGCAAAATTCAAAAAAATAAAAATAAATCTACATTTTTGAGTGGTTTTAATTTTTTTTAAAAAATAAAGTTTTTTTTTTATTTTCTTTTAGAAAATTTTCCAGAGAATCAGTCTTTCACGAACAATCAAATCAACAACCATAAAGCAAACATAAAAGAAACAATTGGTATCAAACAGAACCATATTAAGGCTAGCTAGCACTACTAACTACATCAAAAGATATATTTAACCATATTCATAAGGTCATCAACTTCATCTCTCTCGCAACCTTGACGCAAGCGAATGACCTTCCCGTTTAGATCTTGCAAATTAATTTCCTTATTCTGAAAGATTTTCTTATTCTTAGAGTTCCAAACACACCAAATGTTTTAGAAGAAAATACGCATCTAACCTTTTCATTCTCTCTTAGCAATAGGTGCGTGCTAAACTCCAAACTTTTTGAGTTCATATTATCAAATCTGTTTTGAAATCAATCTAAGCTACTGTCAGTTAACTAACTAACTAACTAATAATAATAATAATAATAATAATAATAATAATAATAATAATAATAATAATAATAATAATAGTAGTAGTAGTAGTAGTAATTAATAGTCATTTTTTTTTGGTGAGGAATTAATAGTCATTTTAATCCTCAACCTTTGTTTATTAGTCAATTCAACTAAATTTATGAACTGTAATACAAACCCAAAAAAAAAAAAAAACTAAATTTATGATCTGTGAGATAGATTTATCTTGAATGAGTATAGAAGACAACTTTTTAATTAGTTAGTATCAACTAATTTTTTATTGTAAAATTCTTTTTTCAATCTTAATTTTTTTGAAAGGTTAGTTTAAAATTTAGAATTTAAGATTTAGTATTTAGAATTTAGAATAAAAAATAATTTAAAAAAACTGAATAATATTATCTGGAAAAAAGTTAGCTATCTAATTGAACTCATTAATTATCTTTTTTTAATAAAATTAGTAGTTTAAAATAGAGATTAAAATATTTCTTTTGTAGATTTAAGATCTGATGATATATCTTAGACTGTGATATGCTGTGACTCACTGTATTCCAATCTGAAAGCATTAGTTATGGTCACCACCAAAGCCATAGAAGCTCGAAGCTCAAAGCTAGGAGGAAGCTGTTCTTGGTGATGCCTGGAAACAAGCAATTGATTCTGAATTGCAAGCTCTTGATGAAAACAAAACATGGATACTGACCAAAAAAGCTATAGAATGCAAGTGGTGGATTTTTAAAATAAAACAAACTCAAACAAGATAGAACTATTAATAAGATGGGCTTAACAATGGAAATACAATTTGGAGTTGCTCAAAGATTAGAGTTCATCGGTTAATATGATGCTAAACTGGCCTCTAATCCAATTGAATACTCACATAAACCGATCTACCTAAGATATCACATTTGCTGTTAGCAAGTTGAGTCATTTTTCTGAATCTAACAATTCTATTTGCAAACCCAAATCAGCCATTAAAATCAACCACCATGTATTTATATATGAATATATGTAATTTTATTATTTCCGGTATTTTTCTAAATGTGCTTCTTATGCAATCACTTTAAAGCCGCATTACATTTCATATCTTTCCTTAGCAATATTCATCGATTCAGATTGGGAAACTTGTCCAGGTGCGTGCTCACGGATCAGTTTTTGGATGATGCTTCTTTCTTGGGCACAATCTCTCATCTCTTGGAAGAGAGTAAGAAATAAACTACGATGACCAGATCATAAGATGAAACTGAATGTACTGTGACAATCAATCAGCACTGCTAATCTCTCATCTCAAGCTCAATGTGGTATGCTAAAGCTTCTGCCAATCAAACTAAGGCCTTGGCCCTTCGCTATTGGTCCATTTTTTAGTTTTCATAGCTGAACAATGAACATCACCCACCACTTGAGAAGAGTAGAAGGAGCTAGATATAATAATAGTAGCTGGCTCAGCTTCAGTAGTGTAGCTAAATTTAAGGAATTAGTTAAGTAGAATCATGTCCACCTAGCATTATTAGTTGGAGGTGCTAAGTTAGCTGGGGCGGATCTAGATAGCAAACTCTGCAAGGCGAAAATAAGGATGAAAGCGTGGGTAGAGCTAAGTTGAGAAAATTTAAATTCAAATTCAACTCACAAATGATCTCATTAATAATTAGTAATTTTATATAAATAAATTATAATTTATATATAAATAAAAAATTATCTATCACTTATAATTTGTGTTCGGACAAAATTATATATAACCAATGTTCATAATCCATTAAACTCTTAATAAAACAAATATAAATATTACAATTTAATATGAAAGTATGAAAGTAATTTAGATATACAGTTTATAAATGCGTTGACTCGAATGATTTTAATTAATATTTAATAATTTTAAAGTTTTATAAGTCATTGGTCGTAATTTTTGTCCTAATCTTTTTATTATTAAAGATAAAAAATATTTGGCAAAGCTAAGTTGGTATTAAAATAATTTTATTGGAATGTTAATTGTTAAAATTTTTAAAATAATTAGATAAATAATATTTAAAGTAAATTTTTACTTATACTATATTATACTTTGAATATATCTAATAATCTAATTATGATTAAAAAATTAATTATTAATATAAAAATATTCCTATAATTATAATATATAATAATAACATATACTATTTTTTTTTCCACAAAAGCTTGTGGGCCATGGCCCATACATACCCGTTAGGTCCGCGCTTGTAAGTTAGTTAATTAGTTGAGATTCGTATATTTTCCAATTTTTGTTTTCTGGTTTCCGCTAAACTCTCTCTACTCTCTTCACTCACTTAGCACAAACTTTGCACTGAGAACAAAGTTTTCCACACACATGATCACTTATATAGCGTGTCTATAATCTATATAGAAAAATATTGAATTTTCAATATTTATTTTTTTAAAAAACACAAAGCATACTTTATTGTAAGCAGTAATGTTTTTCAATTATCATAAGAAATTAAAATATATAATAAAGTGCCACACACAATTTTTATGAAGCAAAGAAGGTGTTCATCAATTATAACTTGAAGACATACTTGATTACACCAGGGAGATGGATATTCATGAAGTATTCATCCCAATCAATCATTTTTGGGTCAAACTCAAACAAATCCATTTCTTTCTCCTCCATACATTGTCTTGCCGCTACTAACAACTTCACTGTGTTCATATTATCAAATCTGTTTTGGAAAATAAACAGAGCTACTATTGTGAGTTGATTAATTAATATATGCACATAATAAATATATTAAATAATTAACTTCTATATATAACATACTTATTTTAAAACCTTAGATTAGTTTTTCAAATTTTGAGTGGTCACTTTAGTTTACTTTTTCTGATGGTTTGGAGTAGAAATTATATATAATATATGTCTCTGCTTTTTTTTTTTTTTTAAAAGAAGTTTAAGAATGGATATCTTTGAACAATTATGAATTTATGAACTAACTAATATATAATTGTTAAGCAGAGATTAGAGACTAAAACAACCACTCAAAAAAAAAAAAAAGAAAGAAAGAAAAAAAACCTTCTAAACCAATTTAAAGTCTTGTACTAATTTAGAGTTAACTTACATGCCATATAGAAAAATACATAACGCCTATAAAATTCAGTCATTTGCAAAGTTCTGAAAATCGAATCGGTCATCGAACCGTTCAATTGAAGGTTCAACCGTAATAATCACTTTATAATAAAATAATATATAAAATAAAAATAAAGATAAAAATAAATTATATCATGATATATACATTAAAATATTCTCTAAATTTAAAATATTAGATCAACAAAAATATTATAATCTCATTTAAATGCAACACATAAAGTCAATATTAAATATTTTTATATTAAAATAATTATTATTTTCAAATTTTAATAATTTATTAATTGACTTAAACTAATTATATTATCATATACAAGTATTTATTAAAAATAATATTAGTAAATATCATATAATTATGAGAAAAAATAAAAAATAAGTTGTGATTAGTAAAAATATTTTAGTGTTTGTATTTTAATTTATGAATATTTATGAAAAATTAATTTTATATTAGTGATTAAAATTATATTTAATTTATGAATAAATGAATATAAATTAAAATTAAATAAGTAAATAAAATTAGTTAGAAGAAAAAGTTCTATATGTATAAAATAGTTTGCCCAAATCATCTTAAATTACATATATGGCACAATAGCAAGGGAGAGACTTCCTTTCTCTCCAAGGAGAGGGGTTCATACCCATCTCATTTTGGGATTATTTTAACCATCCTAAAGCTAACATCAGTGACATATATATATATATATATATATATATATATATATATATATATATATATATATATATATATATATATATAT
>JASCZI010121573.1:1154-28466 GCA_036250425.1 Stylosanthes scabra | reverse complement strand
GAAATTGTAAAAGCTCCTTGTAAGTACTTAGGAAGTGGCCTAAGTCCTTGGAAACATACAAGTTCAATTTACTTGAAGTATTTGTTTTTCAAGTTTATCTAGCTTTCGCGAAAATTTATCATTGTTTCTTATATACTCAATTCACCCCCCCTCTTGAGTATTGAGTATACGTGCTTACCGTCTAACACCAAAGCCGTCCCCTAATCATCTTCAATTTGGACGGCGTCATTCCTAATCATCCAAAACCCCAATTCAGCCCTCAACCATTTAAAAATTTGGATAAATGTGTCCTTAAAATCAGTTTGTGAGTTTACAGTTTAAGATTGATAAGCTGATTTTAAGATTCTATTTGTCCAATTTTTAGATGGTTGAATGTTGAATTGGATTTTTCGAATCATTAAGGTGATGTCTAAATTAAAAGGTTCGAATATTAGATTGAGTGTTTCCTCTATTTTTTATACTACTTTATATATATATTGAAAACTAACCTATATATGTTGCAAAATAAAAATAATTGTAAAATAAATAATAATTTTAGATGACGAAACAATTTATTGAAACAAATCCAATAAAGTTAAATTCACATATAAGGATATTTGAGTGAGCGCTTGAACAATAATAATAAAGCATGTATGCACTTGTTTATGTTGAGAACGGCATTTGCTTTTATTGGATAATTTGGTTGATCTTGGTTGAGATACAACTAATATCACCTTAAAATAAATAATAAACTTATCAGTCATTAAAACTAGTTTTAACTTGTAACGTTGTCAAACACACTGTTTACGATTACATTGCTAAAAAAAATTGTTTCCTTCCATAAATAAAATAAAAATATGACTATTCTTTTTTTACGAAAATATGACTTATTTATTTATTGTCTTAGTCGAAAAGCACATAGCCAAACGTAATTGTCACCAAGGTCGCAATTTTAGAATTTTGCACATTACTTGCCTTTGCGTTTCTAACACCTTTTATTTATATAATATAGTTTACAGCGTTGCTTTCCTTCAAATAAAGAATATAATTAGGTCACTTTGGTTAATTAAATATATATACTACAATGCCCATCTAAAATTCAAATTATTGATGCTGCTTGCTAAACCTAAACTGTTGTACCAAGAAACAATTAATTATTGCTGAACTGTTTTTAATAACGCGTTAATCACGCAAACATAACTTAGTAATTAATAATTAATCATAAAACTAATCCTTTGTTTCTCTTTTTCAATTGGATGGAACTCAGTTAGATCTTAGAAAGTTCAATCCAAGGGAACACATGAATATTCAAGATTCCTACCTACGTCTGACTTTAGCTTTCCCTGATTCTTTTTTTTCTTAAAGAAGAGTTTGCATACTAAATTTTAAAGAGTTTATTTATTTATTTTCCAGGATACTCCTGAACTAGAGGTGCTTAGAATTAATCAATCACAAATTTAAATTTCATTTAAGGATTTGCATATCCATTAAAGAGATTCTTAAGTATTTGAGTTTCATCTCGTTTTTGTTTATGTGCTTCTTTGTTCCTTCTTGCCTTTTCTTTTATTTGATCGCTCAATCTTAGAACCGTATTCTTTGCATGCCTCCCTCCATTTTGTTTTGTTCTCTTGTTTTTTCCTCTCCTATTGCTGTAGGGATCGCCTTCTCAAAGGAGCAGAGATGCTGGACGAGTCGGGCTCAGGATCCACCTCGTTGGCCAACTCCCTTGCAAGGCTCACTAATTCTTCAACCCATTTATGCATCATATTATTGGGCTTCTGAAGCATTCTTACTCCTACTCTAGCAAGACATCTTCGGTTCTTCTCTCGCCGTCCAGTGTTTTTGTTTTAGTTGGGCTTGGTAAGTTTGTTGACCCATCTACTATCTCAATTGGGCTCTCATCCTTGGCTCCATTACGAATCGCTTCGTCTTCCTCGTTTCTCACTGGTTGTGCTTCGCCTACTTTCGACTCATCGTCTTCCTCCGTCGTGACCGCCTTGCCTGTATCTTCAAGATGCAGATCACAATCTTCGCCATAAGGCCTACTATGCATTTGGGACAAAGATTTATTTCAAATGGAACAAGCTTCAAAAGGCAGTAGATGGATCCATATGGTAGGTAGATTAATAGAACTAGCATTACCAATCATGTTTATATTGGTCTATGCTCCGAATGCAGTTGTAGGAAGGAGAGATATGTGGACCTAGCTGGCTAGTGTGAAAAGTAACTATAGCGTCCCAACCATCATATTTGGTGATTTTAATGAGGTGTTGAGCGAAAGTGACAGAAGCAGTGGCAAGATTAATAAACTGGGTGCACAGGAACTCAAAAACTAGATACAGGCAATGGAAGTGGTGGATGTCCCATTGAGTGGGAGGAAGTACACTTGGAGAAATGGTAGAAGTGCAAGCAAGATTGACAGATTCTTAGTTGATGCGAAATGGGTTCATAAGATACCGAATTTGAATGTTAAGGCTGTGAAGTGTTCAAAGTGACATCATCTGTCTTTGGTGTTAGGAAGAGAGACAATCGACTGGGGGCCAAAGTCGTTTCGATCACTAGATATTTGGTTTACTCACAGCCAATTTAAGAAGATGTTTTGTCAAGAATGGAGGAAAGCTAGTGGTAGATTAGCAGTAGATAAGCTCAAGGCTATGAAGAAACGGATCAGAGAATGGCATAAAAGGAAATTTGGCAACTTGGATGAGAAAATAAAGAACTTTGAGGAGGAGATTCATAGGGCAGAAACTGAAGTAGATAATGGAGCTAATGTGGAACAAAATGTAATTAGAAGAGAAGCGTTGAAGCAACAAGTTGAGATATGGTACAAAAGGAGGGCGGACTATTGGAGACAAGTTCATCAAGGGCGTAAGCAAAAACTTGAAATATTTTCATATCAAAGCCACGATCAGAAAAAGGAAAAACAACATAGTGGAAGTTCAAGAAGGGGGAAGAATGATTAAGGATCCGAGCAAGATAAAACAAATTGCTAGGCGCTACTTCAAAGAACTTTACACACAGAGAAATATGCCTAATATTAGAATGCAAGCTGGGAAGCTGCCACAGATTTTCGGAAAAGAGGCATTAGGAATTGAAGTAATCCCAACAGATAAACAAATTAAGAAGTGTTGTGGTCGTGCAATTCAACCAAAGCACCGGGCCCAGACGGGGAGTTCATCAAGAAGGTTTGGGAGACTATTGGAGGGGAATTCATAGCGATGGTGAGGAAGTTTTTTGAAGAGGCATTTATGCCAAGAGAGGTGAACATGACTTGGATTATATTAGCTAAAATACAAGGGGGTGACAAGGAAATAAAGGATCTAAGACCTATTAGTATGGTTGGAAGTATGTATAAAGTAGTGTCAAGGATCATGGTGGCTCAATTAAGACCATTGATGGGACGGCTAGTTGGAGAGAGTCGGACTGCATTTATTCAAAGCAGCAGATCCTCGATGGAGCACTAATTGCGTGTGAAACAATCACGTGGTTAAAGAAGACAAAAAAGGAAGGGGTGGTCGTGAATAAGCTTGATTTTTGTTTGGTGTATGAATCCGTAAGATGAATTTTTGTTGATCATGTACTGCTAAGAATGGGCTTTGGAAGGTGTGGAGAAGTTGGGTGCAAGCAATGGTAAGTACGGCAACAATGTCTGTGCTGATAAATGGGACTCCGTCAAAACCTTTTAACATGGAAAGGGGGTTGAGGCAAGGAGACCCCTTGTTGCCTTTTTTATTTGTGCTAGTGGCGGAAGCACTCAACAGGATGATTCTGAATGCTACAAAGGAGGTTCTAGAGGAAGGATTGGTGGTCGGTAAAAGGAAAGTGCCTCTAAATCATCTGCCATTTGCGAATGATACCACTCTCTTTTTCCCCCCAAGTCCGGAAATTGTAAGAAATTACAGGCGACTACTCCAATGCTTTGGAATGATGACATGCCTTGAGCTGAACTTTGACAAGTCCCTGATTATTCCACTAAATTATGACAGAGTGAAGATTGAAAGATTGAGAAAAGCTATGAGATGTCAGTTGGGAGAGTTGACGATCACGTATCTATGAGTCCCTTTGGGGCGAATTCAAGAAGGCTGAGTACATGGAAACCGTTGATCGGCAAGATTGAAAAGAAGATGGGGACATGGAAGTCGAAACTTCTAACTAAGGCCAGAAGACTTGTGATAATTAAAGCAATGATCAATAGCCTACTGACGCGCCCACTTCGGTCGGTTAGAAATGATCCAAAAATCAAGTTTCTTTATCGCGAGTATAGTTCCGACCGACACGAGAACATGCGTATTAAGATTTAGAAAAATGTCACAAGTTTGCAACAAAAAATTATCAAGTATTGCACTCAGGTCGTTCTTCCTAGGAATTGAAAATTGAAACTTGTGAATGGTTGTGAAAATATCGGGGTTGCAATGGTTAAAAATGATGATTCAAGAATGGAACAAGAGATAATTTGTATTGCAAATAATAAAAGGTGCTTGGTCTTGAGTTGAAGTATGTGTCCCTATGATCACCACTAATCCCAATTACGAATCATTGTCACGTAAGGAATCAAACTCGCTCTGTCTAATGGTCGAGTGGGGGAAACTAACTTTGATCCGTAAGTCCTAGGCTAATCACTAATGCGAAGGACCAAGTTCTTATGTGAACGAGAATAACCCATCAAGTTCACCTCATTAAGGTCCACTCATCACTAGTAAAAGCCTAGCGTCAACAAAGCAGTTTTAACTCTATCCTTAACCCATTCTTTTTTCTTAGGGATTAGTGGCTAAGATCATCCACACTTCAACCCATGACCAAGACACAAGAACACTACTCCATAGTTATAAGAAATAAAACATCAAACACTTGTTGTGCATAATAAAAAGACATGGTAAATAACAAGAGAAATTAACAAATCAAGATAGCTAATGGAATGAATCAACAATAGAACCAACAAATATCAATAATCAACAAAGGAAATTACAATAGATCATGATAAGAAATAAATTCCAGCAAAATGAAACATAAGAACATAAAGACAAGAATTAATAAAGAAATGATTAAATGAAAGAAACAAGTAAAGATTGTATTAATTAAGCAAGAGTAGCATAAAAAATATTAAAACACTGAATTAAAGTAAAAGTTATGGCTAGTGGGGCTGAAAATTGGAAAAGAAATGAAGAACACCTAAGAACTAAGGAGAGAAAATGAGAGAGATGAAAAACTCTCCCAATAACCTCCAAAAAGTATCTAAAACTATAAATGATCCTAATGATGAGTGTATAACTTGTGTTTCAGCTGTTATCTCTTCATATAATTCGAATTGGGCCTTCCAAGGGGCCTGGCCTTGGGCCGAAAACATGAAATTCCACTTTTATCCTTCATTTATTTTTGTTGTCTGACGCTACCGTGCAGTCGTCTGGGGTAGCCGTGCGGTAGCACGAGTCAGACAGAGGCACTTCCGTGATGCTTCTAGGGACCTATCCGGTCGGACGAGGTAGCCATGCGGTCGCACGGGTGCCTTGTTTTCTCTTTTTGACTTCTCTTCATGGATCATTTGCTCCCAATGCCTTCCTTAGTCTTTTCTATGCCATTCTCAATCCCTAAATGTCTGAAATACACTAACAAACATATCAAGGTACCAATTGGAATGAGATTTTATAAATTCCTATCATTTTAAGGCTAAGTTAACATGTATTTATCTACAAGAGAATATATGAGCAAAGATTCACAAATATGGTTATTCACAAGCAATTGTGTGGTTTTTGGTTGATAAACTCCTTAATTATAGCACATATTCAATCATCAAATATGGATTTATCACCTGCCGGTGTACTACCTAGGAATTTTCAAGATGCTTGTAGTAGTGGAGAAGAAAATTATCTCAATATAGAGGCGATGGAAGTGTAGAAATTTGAAATTTTTTTATATACTGTGGACTATATGGAAATGTAGAAATCTGAAATTTTTTTTTAAAATAAAACAGTGGATTGGGAGAATACATGGGACGGATTATTAATTTGGTGAGATTATGGCATGTGGATAAAATTAGAGGAAACTTAGTAGGAGTAGCAATACTCAGAGTTGGAGGAACATACCTTGTTGGTGGCAATGTAACTATTTTAACAGTGACGAGAATAAATACATGGTGAGAGGGTATTTCAATGATGAAGAAGGGATGACTAAATGCTGGATGGGTGAAGAGATAGTGGGCACACATGGGAAGTATTCTACAGAGTCTTGAATTTATTGTGCAATTTATGATTGAAGAGATGAATTTGAGAAGTGAGCAAATTAATCTTCTGTCAAGCTGGAAGGATATTGTATATTGGATACATGGCAAAGAAGAGACATGTTGGGAGTTAAGATTTCTTAGAAATAAAACTAAGAATTTGGCCCTAGTAGTATTTAATGATGTGAAAGTCATATTTAGGCAAATTGGTAATAAATTCAAATGGAAAGAACAATGGGAGGCTTTTGCAAAGAATAGTCAAGGCACATGGATTTATTTGGGAGGGGACGTAATGTAGCTGCAGGGGAATAAAAGGGAGAGACGTAGATGGAGTAATAATATGTGTGATAAGCTTGGGGCATCAGAATTTGGTTTAGAAGACTACATGGTCTCATATTGCAACACAGGGTGTGACACGAAGATTTTTACTAAATTTAGAAATTTAAAGACACATGATGTTTTTATTTGTTTTTTTTTTTACACTAAGAAAAATAATTTTCATTTTTACACTAAGAATAGTCTTATCCTTATGTTTATTGTCTCTTGAAGCATTGCATTTGTGAACTCTAGTATGTTCTTGATGGCATTGGCGAAAGGAGCATACTAGAATGTTCGTCTTACTCCATTTGGAGCGAGAATAGAATTAACCTTTAAAAAATACACAATAAAATATTTAAACTTTTGATATTTATTTAAGTAGAGAAGTGAGGTAGCTAACCACTTAATTAACTAAAATTTATTTAAGATACATTTTTTGTAAGTGTAATCTTTGGGAGTCATATTAGGAACCGAAGAAAGTTATAACTTTTTTTTTTAATATATTTTGTTTTTAAAATTTGTATTTCTTAATTATTACCAAAATAATATAAAAAGATAATTTTAGGATAAGTTACCCGAATAAATAGAATGTGACTAAAAATGATTAAATTGTCCTAATAAAAAAATATATGTTTTATTTCTTCTATCTTTTTAGGACAAATTGATTCAAGTTTTTTTATTAGGACAATTTGATCATTTTTAGCCTAATTTAATTTATTTTGATAACTTGCCCATAATTTTATATTAATGTCTTTATAATTATTTTTTTTAGTTTTAACTTTTAGCACAAACTTTGAACACGAAATGAAACTGACTAAAAAAAATAAATACTTCTTGAAAGATCAGCAGTAACGGATTTGAACACGGAAAATGAAACTGACTAACAAAAATAATGACCAAGCAGTAACTTAAAATATGACAAATTTGGATCTGAACATCAATCCATTAGGATAAATTCATGCCAATGAGGTAATCTAGGATCAATATTACCTAGCAAGTTGACCCTCCAACAACCATTTTTTTTTTTGGACAAGTTCCAACAACCATTTAAAAACAGCAAAGGGTACCTGGGGTAGATCAGAATTAGTGGTAGATGGGATACACAAAAGAATGGACTAAGGTGCATTTTTATAGATGGGGAAATGGCCCAAAATCCAGGGAGTGGAGGTTGATTCATGATTAATGCTTTCAGTAGGCCCAATTTGATTAAAATATTTTTTAAGAGAAGACAGGAGTTAAAAATAGAAAACATGATTTTATTGTTTAATATTTTTTCTTTTATCTCCACAAAATAAAAAAAATTGAAAATGAAAATATAAACCAAACGCACTCTAAGGTGGTGTTTGGTTTGAAGAAATGTTTTCTGTTTTCATTTTCAGTTTTCACTTTTTACAAACTGTTTTTGTTTTCAAATTTTTAAATTTTAGAAAATATGTTTGTTTTGATCATTGTTTCCAATTCCAAAAAATTGAAAACACTGAAAATATGTTTGGTTTAATTGTTTTCAATCTTAATAGTATACCATTAGAAAGCTCAATGGCTAACGTGGAAACTTGAGAATGAATTTACGAGGCTAAATGCTTAGGTATCGTCATTAGAAAATTTGTTTTTTCAATTATTTTAATTGGCATAATTAGCTGAGTTTAAAATTTTAAATTTCAAATATAAGATATGGTTGTTGAAGTAATTTTAAAATGATTTATTTTTAATTAAATTATAAAATTTTATATTTATACGGTTGTTGAGTAATTTTAGATAAAAAATTTTACTTATTTATTTTTAAGTTAATCATATTTAAAAATTAAAATTTTAAATATAAGAAACGGTTGTTGAAATAATTAATTTTTTTATTGTCTATTCCCGCCTGTTCAGACAATCTTAAAATCGTTTCATGCTTTGTCTATCAACGAATTGGTAGGTTAGTAGGTTGGTGGGTCTAGCCTGTCTGAGTTTCTTTTTAATTAATAATAGTAATAATATATTATATCGAGAAAATTTGTGTATTCATGAATACAGAACTATAAAGAGATGGGAGAGAGGGAAAATGAGAGAAAGTGGGGGAGAAAAGGAGTGAGAAAAAGAAAACAAGGGAGAGGGGGAGAGAGAACGAGGGAAAGGGAGAGGGAAAGAGAGACGAAAAAAGAGGGAGAAAAAGGGGAGGAAGAGAGAGATGGAAGGAGTAAGGGAGATATATAGATAGAAAAAGAGAGATAAAGAAATAAAGAGAAAAAAGAAGAGACGAAGGGAGAAGGGAGAGAGCGAGGGGAAAAGACAGAAATGGAGAGAAAAAGGGGAAAGAGGGGAGAGGAAGAGAGAGGGGGAGGTAAATATATGGAAAGAGAGGGAGAGTGTGCTTGGGAGAGAATGAGAGATACGAAAATAGAAAGATAAGGAGAGAGAATGAGGGTTAGAGAAAGAAATAGAAAGATGTTGAGATGGAGATATATAGAAAGAGAGGGGAAAGAAAGAGAGAGAATGATAGGAAGAGAGAGAGTGAGAGAGCGGGGAAAGAGGGAAAGGGAGGAAGAGGGAGAGAGAGAGAAAGGATGAGAGAAAAAATAGAAAGAGAATGAAATGGAGAAATGGAGAGGGAGGGAGATAGAGATAAGGAAATACAGAGAGAAATGAGAGAGAGGGGGAGAGGATGAGAGAGAGAAAGACGGTGAGAAAAAGAAATGGATAGAGAATGAGATAGAGAGGGAGGAAGGAGAGAAAAATCATATGTTTCGTATTTGGACTCATCGGTAAGAACTTCAAGTGTAGGGTTAGAGTGTGGACTCGATGCATTTAAATTTGATTACACTTACTTAGTTGATAAATTATTTCTTATAAATAGAGAGAGAATGAGATAAAGAAATGGAGGAATAGAAAGAGAGGGGAGAAAAAGAAAGTGGGAGAGAAAGACAGGGAGAGAGGGAGAGAGAAGGGGAGGAAGAGATAGTGAGTAAGCGTGGGAGAGGGGGAGAGATAGATAAGGAAATAGAGAGAGAAATGATAGAGGGAGGGAGAATGAGAGAGAGCGAAGATGAGAGAAAGAAATGAAAAGAGAATGAGAGAGAAGGGAGGGAGAGGAAGAGAGAAATCATATATTTCATATTTTGGCTTATTGGTAAAAACTGATAACTTCAAGTATAGGAATAATATTGTGGTAATTTTTTTATCAACGTACCGACATGAGACTTCTCCTATAATCAGGTATCTCACAATAGTCATGTAACTCAATACATTTAGATTTGATTGCACTTACTTAATTGATAAATTATTTCTTACAAATCACTTTATCTAATTTATTACGTTAAATTGGAATATAAATCCCGTGCATCGCACGGATAAAATACTAGTATATTAAAAATCTTTAAAATAAATATTATATGAACAAATAGTCATGCATAATGTCATATATAAATTCACTCTTCTTAAAATGTCATATTCATGCATAATTGATTTTATTCTTCTCAAACTTCATGTAGTTTAGGTGCAAAGAAAAATTCATTTAATTCATATAATTAATAAATAAACTAGAACTTTGCCATAAAAATGCAAGCAATTTTCTGAGCTAGTTATTAACAAAATCGCTAAAATACAATCTTATCAAATCATCCGAAATCACATTATATTCAATATACTTAGGTCATATATTAAGTACATGTAATACTCAATGGTTGTAATTAGCACGCATTTTATTTGCAATTGTATCTTGCACTTGCATCATTTGATTTGCTTGAGCACCACCATTGTTCATTCCTTGTTGGTCTACCCTTAAGCCAGGTTCATCTGTAATCGTATCATCCCCAACAATTGTAGCCAGTTCATTATTTATTTCTTCCCAAGTAGTTGTTTTAAATGTTGAGCATTGCAGCTGCGCATTCTTCACTCGCTCATACAATATGCTGACAGAAGCCTTTGTGTTTTCATTGGACCATTCTTTGCTATCTTCAGTTTTATATTTTCCCCTATCTTATATTAATAAATATCAACTACAATTAAATACGAGACTCAACAAAGGAAAGATCAACAATGTTACAGTAACTATTGGCAGGAGTGGAAGTAAAACAAAACCTAACCTCTTTTAAAAAAATCAGCACAATAATACAAAAAAAAAACAAAAAATGGAGAGAAACAAAAATCCACAAAATGTCATTCCATAAAAAAACACATAAAAAATGAAATTTAGAAAAAGAAAATTTAACAAAATGAATAGTGGCAAGAGGCAGCACAGTAGGAGGCAACAGGAAGGAGAGCAATGACCAAATGAAGAAGCTCCGAGATGATAGACAGGATAGAGGCGCACAAAGAAAAGCCAATTGAAGAAGAACTGATATAATCTAGGCGGCAGAAAGGAATAAAGAGAGATAAGTTTAGAAAAAATGCGCTCTTTTTTATTTTTGGCTGTGATGAGAGTCAAATAAGGGTCTTACATAATTACATACATGCCACCGTATTTTCAAAGTTTTCAAATGAAAATTGCGAAAACAGAGAATTGGTATTTCCGTGTTTTCACATTATTTTGAAAACATTTCCATAAAAATAATTTTCGTTAAATCAAACTAACGTGTTTTCATCTCTTTTTTTCATTTTCAATGGAAATGAAAACTAAAAACACTTAAACCAAACACCACCTTAGATTTTTACTTTTATTTTCACCTTATGAAAAGAATTTTTGTGGAGGGTATTTTAGACCCGACAGATTTAAACAAATCTTTTACGCCTTAAGATTCTTACCTCGTTTTTGCCTCTTTTTTTTCTTTTTTGACACAAGCTTTGCTGTGTGTTGTATAGTTTTTTTCTCTTTAGATTGGACAGCACCAATCCTAGGTTCATCACTCACACATATATTATGTTATTTAACTTTTTAGTAGAGAGATTTGATTCTAGGTGCACGTTGATGAGAGACCACTACTAAATAGTAGGCGTGTTCATAAGGCATATGTTTCATGGGAAAATGAAGACGACTCCTCCACCTCCTCCGATGAAGACGAAATCGCAAACATTTGTCTCATGGAAAATGAAGATGAAGTAAATGATTCTAACTCAATTAATAATGAGCTACAAGATGCATATGACTCGTTATATAAAGAGTTTGTTAAAGTTTTCCGAGAATTTATGTTGATGAAGAAAAACTAATACTGAAATTCAAAAAGAGATTGAGTTTTTGAAAAATGAAAATAAAAGTCTTGGGGAACTAAAATTAAACTCCGAAAATGATTCGTGCAAATCTTGTAAGGAGCATGTTAATGAAATAGAAATGCTTAAAAGTAGCTTAGCAAAGTTCAATGCATCATCTAAGAATTTAGATAAAATTTTGAGTAGCCAAAAGCATGTTAATGATAGAGAAGGAATATGGTATAATATAAACAATCCTAGTTCTTCAAAGGAAAACAAAGTTGATAGGAAACTCATTGGGCAACCGCAAGTTCAAAAACATGCTAGTAAATTTAGGATAAACAAGACTAAATGGCAACCTCCTAAACATGCATCATTTAGAAACAATAATTATAATGCATATAGACAACCTGTTAGGCAACCATATAAAAAATTGTCTAGGATGTATAACTCTCATGTTACATGTCATTATTGTAACAAAATAGGACATATTGCACCCGTTTGTTTTACAAAGATTAGGCATATGAGTTATCATAGCCAAAACATGGGATTGGATTTATATGGGCAATTTGCTCATTCTAACTCCCAATGACCCAAATTTACATTGGTACCAAAAATGCATTTTTAATTATTTTGTAGGTACTTTACCTCAAATAAGTCAATTTAATGTTCCTCTTCAAGAATTAAGAAGATAAAATGAGTCAACAAGCAACATCCATTTATTAAAATATTTCTTATGATAATGGTTTTTATGAATGACTTAAATAGGCTTGGTACACCTATTTAGACATTATTAGTTGATTTCTATGTTTTATATATTATGATATTTATTCCAAAAGGGGGAAACATAATTGATATCAATATCCTCTTCTTTTCTTTTAGATAATACCAAAAGGGGGAAAATGAAGGTCTTGAGGATATGTTGTTTCCAAAAACAAGAAATATATTGCTTCCGCAAATGGATTTGATTATATGGTTATATGAATATTGGTATGCAACTTTTTAGGGGAATAATGCATAAATTCATGGGAACTCTTGCAACGTTTTACAACTAAGTGCATATAGCAATGTTCATCAAAATGTTGCTTTTAAATCCTTTTAGTAATGTTGATATCTTCAAAATGTTTGTCATTATCAAAAAGGGAAAAATTATTAACAATATGCATAAGTTTATTTGATTAGGTTTTGATGAATGGCAACCATTGAAGTTGAGGATAAGAGTTGAAAGCAAGCAACAAAACAAGAAGAGGAGTCTGCAAGCTTTGAAGACGATTTAGTGTCTTAAGACTTAGGTAAACTTCTTGTCAAGAACCAAAATTTATTATCTCTCTCACACACGCACTTAGAAAATGTTTTAAGGAACGTTTTACAAAGTTTGTCATATGTTTTTGTTTTATAACAAAACCATATTATATATGGTAGGCAAGAACGTTTAGAAACTTGTTTTCAAAGCTCCAAAATCTTAGGAGATGATTATAACAAGTTTAGAATCATTTCCTTAAAGAATAAAATATTTTTGAGCTATTTTGCACTGTGAGTAACATTACTCACCCTGGAGTAAGGTTACTCAAGCAGTAATGCCGTGGGTAACGATACCCACAATCTGGGTAACGTTGTTCAGAGCCAAAAATTCAAATTTTGGCTCAACGGTCACATGAGTATCGATACCCAAGTGTTTTAAATGCACAAACGACTAGTTTTTGAGATAATTACTTCTCCCCACTTAATTTGCAATGGTCTAATTTCTTTTGTGTGTTATAAATAGATGGTTTAAGGTCTGATTTCATACACAACACATATTCTAAGTATTATTGTGCTTATGCTTCAATTTCTACACAATTTCAAAGTGATTTTTGCACATATTTAAGAGATAACCAAAGTTTGGTTCATAGAGCTTCAATTGTATTCATCTACTCTTTCTAGAGAGTTTTCATTGTGTGTCTTTTTGTTTGAGTGACTTGGAGTGTGATTCTCCAAGGGTGTGAGACTTGATAAACACTATAGTCGGTGAAAATACCAAGATAAACACTCAAGGGAAAATCTTGAAGTTGGGATACTTCGAGTGAAGTGGGTTAGTCATTGGTGATCAAAATACCGTGAGGTGTTAGATTCAAGTGCTCATTGTTGTAAAGGTTTATCAAGCACCTTGAAGCTTGATGGTTTAGTGGAACTTCTTAATTGCGATTGGGAAAGAGTGGACGTAGGCAAGAATTGTGCCGAACCACTATATATTGTTGTGTGATATCTCTCTAAACTCAATCTCCTTTATATTTTTGCTATTTATATTTATACAAGTGTTTTGGAAAATACGAGCTCCTTGTAAGTACTTAAGAATTGGTTTAAGTCATTGGAAAAATACTAATACAAACCATTTAAGTTGTTTATAATACAAGTCTTTTATATATTCGTGAAAATTTATTATTATTGTGTAGATACTCAATTCACCCCCTTTTAAGTATCTGTGCTATTGACTAACAGGTTTCAAGGTTGGTCAGGTTGGGTGATCCAACCTTTGAAAAAAAAAGGTTTTTAGGGGCTTAGAGGCCCAACTTAACTTAATAGCAAGCCTTGATACTAAAAAAATACATAAAGTTAGTGTTCGTTTGGATTTATTTTTTTTTAAAAGAAAAAGTATCTTTTTTGGTAAAAAAATATATTTTTATCAAATTTGAATTATTTTGATAATTTTTTTAAAAAAAAAGTATTTTCATTTAAAAAAAAATTTGTGCTCTTTAAAAAGTCAACAATGTGTTGGATTTTAAAAAAGCAAAACAAAAAACAGTTTCTATTAATAAAAAATCTTTTTAAATAAGACATAAAAGAATAAGACATTTTTTCAAAGGTGCATACTATGATGAAGACCTCAAATGATGAAGAGATAAAGATCACTCTTATAAATAGATAATTTTTTCTAGGAAAATGTGTCATTTTACTTTTAATGATTTTTAAAAATAAATTTATACATATCTCTTTACTATATTCACTTAAACACCTCTTCATCTTAGAATTGTCCTTTTCCAAAAGCCAATCCAAACTAACCCTTATTAATAAAGTTAAGTTATCTCGACCATTTAAGTTCATCCAAATATCGTAAAAAAAACAAAAAAACAAGTTCATCCAAGTATTTTTCTGTTGAAATTCAATTTTTCAATTCTATAATTAACAAATTTTGTAGACCATGCCTAATTTTGTATTATGTTTCAATATTCTTATGCTATACTTATATATTTTAGGAAAATTATCTGGTATGCCGCAATATCGGTATTACACCACTTTTAGCCGTTGATCTTGATTGATTTTAGTTATAAAATCAATATATGATTAAGATCAACGGTTAAAAGCGCTCGCGACATACCGAATAATGTTCCTATATTTTAACTTGGATGAATTGGAATGAATAAAAAGCCTGTACAGTAAGATCACCATTTGATATATATTTCAAAAATGCTATTTGTATATTAAAATTTAACAATTAAATCAGTTACTAAATATTTTTGATATATTATTTAAGTTATTTTAAATGTGTATTTTATATTTTAATATATATTTTATACTAATAGTTAATTTACTCACTGATTTTTTTTTTATATATCTAAGAGCAACTCCAATGAAAAAAAAAAAATTGGAGTCTCTGTTTCACTTTTTGTCAAAGAAGAGGGACCTGGAGCGTTGGAGAGTTGAGGAGGTACTTGGAGAGAGAAGAGTGAGTTCCTCTGCAGAGGGACGGGGAGAGAGAACATTAAATTATTTTTTAATATTAAAAGAAAAACAAAATATTATTGTTGTTAATAAAGAATAAAATTATAAAATAATTCTTATATATTAAAATGATAAATAAAAATGAATCATTATATATTTGTGTAAAAATATATATAATTTATATTATTTTTAATATATATTTTATATTATAATATATATTTTATATTAACTTTAGTGGTTCATTTTGTAATTTATTTATTTTACACTTATTAAAATTGTGAATTGTAATTTATTTTAAAAATTTTAATAATATTTTTTAAAATTAATTTTTTCATTGATGGTTTTATAGTTATGAATTATTTTATAATTTATAAATTTTGATAATATTAATGTAAAAAAATAACAATGGAGCAATATATCAATTTATTTTTATTTTAATTAATTAGATAAGTTTGCATCGGAGATCAATGTGAGTCTCTTGCATTAGAGAAAAGAGGGAATGTTTGAGTTTCTATTTACCGTTTATGACACAAAAGCTGATATAGAGTTACTTTTTATCACAGGTGGGTCAGGAATAGGGACTGGGAAGAGTTCCCCACTGTAGTTGCTCTAATACAACTCTTTAAATTGTTAGGTGGCTTTTTTTTAAATAAAATAAATAAATTCATTATTTCATAATAAAAATTAACTAAACATTATATACGGAAATTCATTTTTTTAAATGCAGCCCAGTATCGGTGTAAGCCACACCGATTCTCAATGAAATTGTCAGAATCGGTGTGGGCTTCACCGATTCCCACTTAAATTCAGCTTATAAAAGCGGACCTGCACCCATCCCAACTAATTGTTTATTCATCAGCGTTGCAGCCTCAAAATTTTCTTCTCAATTCTCTCAACGCAAGCTCTCAACCCGTCACATCAGAAAGGTAAGTTTTCTTTCCTTTATCTTATTTTATTTTATATTTATTTTTAATAATTTAGTTTAGCTTTTAATAATTAGTGTAGTTAGTTTAATGTTTAATTTTAATAATTTAGTGTGATAAGTATATATTAATTAGTATAATTTAAAAATTAGTTCAATGTTAAGATTTAGTATAAAATTATGTTTTTAATAATTAGTTTAATACTTAGTTTAATGATTGTTTTAATTAGAAATTTTAATGATTTAGTGTTCATTAATTAGTATAATTTAGAAATTACTTTTATGTCAATTAGTTTTAAAAAATTAGTTCAATGTTTAGATTTAGTTTAATGTTTAGTTTTTAATTATTAGTTTAATATTTAGTTTAATAATTGGTTTAATTAGTTTAGTGTTTAATTTTAATAATTTAATTTTATTAATTAATATAATTTTGAAATTATTTTTATGTTAATTAGTTTTTAACAATTAGTTCAATGTTTAGATTTATTTTAATGTTTAGTTTCTAATTATTAGTTTAATAATTGGTTTAGTTAGTTTGATGTTTAATTTTACTAATTTAGTGTTTATTAATTAGTATAATTTAGGAATTACTTTTTTGTTAATTAGTTTTTAAAAATTAATTCAATGTTTAGATTTATTTTAAGGTTCAATTTTTAATTATTAGTTTAGTATTTAGTTTAACAATTGGTTTAATTAGTTTAATGCTTGATTTGAATAATTTAGTGTTATTAATTAGTATAATTTAGGAATTACTTTTATGTTAATTAGTTTTTAAACATTAGTTCTTTGTTTAGATTTAGTTTAAGGTTCAATCATTAATAATCAGTTTAATATTTAGTTTAATAATTCATTTAATTAGTTTGATGTTTAATTTTAATAATTAGTTTAATTATTTGAAGCTTAATTTTAATAATTTTATATTATTTAGATTTTAACAACTATTTTAATTAAGTAATTAGATTTAATTTAATTTATTTAAGTTATTAGTTATTTGTTAAATAGTTTAAGTTTTGTATATGTAAGTTACGAATAGTTAGTATATTTTGTTTTTTATTAAATTAATTTAATTTAAATTAATTTGTCGTTAGTAACTATGTGTACTTATCGTAATAATTCATGTGACTTCTGAAAACGGTTATTATATTGCTTTGGCGAACTTACTTCTTGGATATGAGCAGTTTATGTACTGTTTAGCTCAGGATGATCACATTGCTGGCAGACTCCAGCAGGAGGTATGTATGTTGGTTTAGGGTGTAATTAGTTAATGTTTTCCACAAGATTTTAAAATTTTGTTTAATAATTTATTAAATATTTGGTGGTGCAGCCAAGTAGGGTCCTATGCAGCCGACGATTGTCATTGATCCTTCCAGATGACAGAGCCCGGGAATACTTTGATATGGCTGGTTTCGGTCACGTGGCGTACCTAGTCCCATTCGATCACGATTGGGCACTTGCTTCGGCCTTGCTAGAGAGATGGCGGTCGGAGTCTCACACTTTTCACACGCCATGTGGAGAGATGACCATCACTCTCCAGGACGTGTCATACCAGCTCGGACTCCCGATTAATGGGGATCCTGTTAGTGGTTGTCTCGGTGACTGGAAGAGGCATCATCAGGGCCTTGGCATCCTTGATATGTGCCAAGAGGCATTTGGGCATGTACCAGGTGCTGACGTGAGACAAGGTTGGGTTGTCAATATCTCTTGGTCCAGGACAATTGTGTGCCAAGACCTAGGGGAAAACCTGACCCAACAGCGGCTTGAGCAGTACACCTGGGGGTACATAATGCAGCTGATTGGAGGGTGGTTGTTTCCTGATCAGTCTGACACCCGAGTTGGGCTCCGATGGGTTCCTTTGTTGTTGGACTTAGGTCGATGTGGCTAGCTTAGTTGGGGATCAGTTGTGCTGGCATTTCTATATCGACAGATTTGTCGTGCTACAAGGCACGATCAGCGTAACTTGATTGGATGCATGACATTACTTTTGTCGTGGGCATATTATCGTATACTTGCGATATAACCTGGCAATTTTGTTGGACGTCGGTTTTCGTTGGTTGCGAGGTATTTGTAAACGCTGTTAATTTTTTTAATTTAATTTTGAATTTACTAATTTAATATTGCCACTTACTAAAGTTGTTGACACTACAGGTGGATTGGTTATGAGTAGCGCAACAATAGGGTAGAGATTAGACTCAGGCAGTGGAGACGAGTGCTAAACAATCTCGGTCCTTACGGGGTTAGTTTAGTTTTAGTTAATTTTTTAGGGCAATTATGAACACTAAAAAATGTAGTGACTTAATATTCTCATATTCATTTAATTGCAGGTTGTATGGACTCCCTATGA
Source organism: Stylosanthes scabra (assembly GCA_036250425.1). Taxonomy (NCBI): domain Eukaryota; kingdom Viridiplantae; phylum Streptophyta; class Magnoliopsida; order Fabales; family Fabaceae; genus Stylosanthes; species Stylosanthes scabra. Next base: position 9,890 of record JASCZI010121573.1, on the reverse strand, counting down.
GGACGAAGATTTCAGCGATATGTTGCCGGAGCATTTCTTTGAGGTGCGACATTCATGGCGTTCCGTGTGCCCGCTTCTTTGTTTTTCTATTGTAGAGTGGCATCAAGTGGATCGGGTTGTTAGGCAGATGGGTTGTTTCCAGCATATCCCCAGAGGCCCGCTCAGTCTTGATGGCATGCACGGACTGGATGGCCGTATTAGGAGGGGGAGTGGTTTCCAAACTTTCTTTCTGGCTGGTATGGCCTGTGGCAGCAGCGACAGACCCGTTTAGTCCCCATCCATGGCGCTTTTGATCTCAGTCCTTCGAGGCGTTATTTGCAGTGGTATTTTCAGTGGGCCCATCTATCATTGGTCGGAGCCGGTGATCAGCTTGATCATGCTGCTGGAGTCGTGCCGGATGATCTACATGATGAAGTCCCAGATACTCCAGATTTACCACAGCCTGATGGGGATGATATTGGGGTTGAGTTCTACGCTCGGAGAGGAGGAGGACGAGGGGGCGTGGTAGGCGAGGTGGTCGTGCTCCTGGCAGGAGAGGAGGACGTCGTGGAGGGAGAAAGGGGCGTCGTGGTCATGTGGACGATGACGGTAGTCCTCCTAGAGCTAGTCCGCCTAGAGCTAGAGTACATGAGTATCCATTGGATGTTGCGGACGAGGCTTCGCCCCCTGCGATCATTACCCAGCATTCATATGTTACCATGGACGATGTGGGAGGGCCTAGCCATGCACAGCATGCAGAGCCTTTGGTACACGAGCCTTCAGCGTGTTACGTGCCTTTAGTGACTTGGATACATTTTGGAATGATACAAATCAGGCTGATGCGGGGCAGCCTTGTGCAGAGCAGCCTCGTGTAGAGCAGCATGATGCAGATGAGCAGAGGCACGGGCGCAGAGAGAGGCGATCTCCACCTTGTAGCACTGGTGGGTGTCTTGAGCCACCTGCACCTAGGTGCAGAGGATGACATTGATTCCATGTTCCTAGCGACATATGTATATCCCTTCTAGTGTATTTTATTGTTTTATGCTACGTTATGGGACTAATTGACTTGTACTAAGAATTATGTTAATCTTTTCTAATGTGTTTTATTTTCTATTGTGTTTTTTTTATGCTAAGTCAATATTGGATAGAGGATGATAACAAAAATAATTTCACATATGCAACAACACGAAATACATTAATTGCACAAATACAACAAAACGACATACGTTAGATAGCGGATGATAAAACAAATACAGGAAAATGAAATACATTAATGAAACGATGAACGAACCATTGCAACAAAACTAAATCCATTGGCGATATGATGATAACAAGAGATATGATGCTGCACTTGAACATTAGACCTAGTTAGACGCGTTAGCCCCTCCAGAAGTAGAGGCGCCTCCAAAGGCAATAGTGCATGTCCTCGTAGTGTGACAGACCTGACGACATTGACCACATTGCTTTGGTGTTGCCTCCTCCATTGCATCCATATCATTTTGAATCCTTGTTGATACAGGGCATCCCTTCTTAGCTCGCATTAGTCTAGGATTGGGCCTTATCCGTGGCCCATCATATGCCGGCCAATCACCCTCGTGTCCTATCGACATGAACTCCATCGAATAAACCTGAAGTACACTCTCAATGCGATAAACAGGATGCACATATATCTTCCAATCAAGTCTTGCGTGAGAACAAGCTACCAACACATGGCGACAAGGAAGATGAAGAGCCTGGAAATATCCACACCCACAACGACCTTCCTGGAGACGGACGTCATATGTTTGAGCTCTTTGACCAGGGAGTGAAGCGCACTCCTCCAAGTAAAGTTCGATCTCAAGCGATCAAAGGGATACACATTCATGATGTTCATGTGCTTTGAGTTGAACTCAATGGCCTTCAACAAGATTTGGGAAAATTCTTGCCCTGCTTGGAGCTGTGCATTCGCTTCAAGGCCCTTCCTCGAGAAAAGCTCCCCCAAACGAAAGTTGACTTGACGAGTGCAGTTATTGGTAAGTTCCTAGTTCCCTTCATCACGACATTTATACACTTTGATATGTTGGTCGTCATGTGGCCAAATCTTTGGCCACCATCTACATACTGCATCCAGAGTTCACGTGGCATTCCATCAAGCCAGTTGGTGATTGCTTCATTTGCAACCCCCAATCTACCAAAATAGTGAGCAAAATCTCTCTATGACTTGGAATATGCTGCGTTGACGAAAACCTTTTTCAGATCTTTGTCCTTGAAATGCCGCATAAAATTCACTGCAATGTGACAGACACAGTAGGCATGGAAACTCAGAGGTGATTTTCAGCCACTACGATCATCGTTTAACGCAGCTTCGATGGCCTTGTGTTTATCCGAGATAATTAGAAGACCAAGCAATTTGAGTCACATGCTGCCTCAAGTTCGAAAGGGAAAACAACCATGCCTCCTTTGTTTCCCCTTCTACTATTGTGAACGCAATCGGCAAGATATTTGAATTACCATCTTGAGCGATAGCCATCAGCAAGATCCCCCCATATTTTCCATATAGATGGGTACCATCAATTGATATCAGTGGCTTACAATTTTTGAAAGCTTCCATGCATGGAGGAAATGTCCAAAATACCCGAAAAAACATTCTGGCATCTGAATCACCCCGATAAGGCTGTGTCTCCATGTGAACCCAAGTACCTAGTCCAAGTACAATATCAGATTATAAATTCAAAAAAGAGGCCTAATTAGGTAGCTAAATGCAAAACATGGTATAGTACCTGGTAAATACATCTGCATTGCAAACAACCACATCGGAAGCTCGTTATATGATTCCTCCCAATCACCATATATACTGGCAATAACTTGCTGTTTTTCGATCCAAACCTTCCTATACGATGCTTTGTATCCAAAGTGCTACTCAACTGATCCTTGAAGAACTCTTATAGCGATGGTTGGATCTGCTTTTACCATGGCAAATATGTATTGGGCAATGACTTTGGAATCCAACTGGCCGTGGTCTTGTCCAACTGATGTTTGCATGCAAGAGTGTAGACCATTGTAACGCCTAACCTCCCATATCTCCTTCTTTCGTCGATAGGATACATGTATCATCCAAGCACATCCTTGATCTTGTTGAACGCATCTCGCAGCGTATTTCAGTTGGTCACTCTCTAATATTTAATAATCAACCGCCCGGTTTATACTGTACGTCTTAACTGCCATAAGAACAGCTTCCTTATTCTGAAATTCTTGACCGAATTCGAACTCAGTTGTTGGATCATCGTCTAGTGCACGTTGGACATGAGATACCTGTTTATTCATTGCATCTAGATTCAACGAGGATAAGTGGGTTGGACAATCATACCTTTCAGATATCACTGACTGAGTAAATGCAATTGATGAACCAGTGAAATAGTTCATCGCTGCTGCTACTTGCTCAGAAAAACAACCGGATCAATCTCTTCATCAGAGAGAGCAGGGTCCACAAAGAAGGATTCAGCCATTGGGTGCTCTACGCCGCTCTTTGGTGGCTTTCCACCTCATCTTCCATTGAATCCCCTAGACCCATGTTTCGAGTAGAGTTTGATGCATTCATGCTCCCTTCGGGTGTAATGTTTAGATCAATCATCATGTCCCTGATTTAACCTCTTGCCGGATCAGTTGATTGGGTATTAGGAGCGTTGCCGGACGAACTTCTTTCTGCCACGTCAATTAGAATGGCAAAAGCTCTAACAAATGAATATCTGGATGATATATATGTCAGTAAACCACAAAGTCAACCTCCTCATCAGTGCGTAGTGAGAACCTAACAAGTTTATCATCTATTAAAATATATTCAAAAAAAAAATTATTAAATTGCTAGTATTTAAAGCTATCATACCTTTTATAAAAATAGTCATTTTTTACCACAGCGGGGTATCTATAATATACTTTTTTCACGCATTTAACGCCTTGTTGGTCAGTCACATCCAAGATCAACTTCTTTAAGCTGGACAAACAACGCACTTCATTTGGAAGGTAAGCAAATATAGGATTAGGATATCTAAATATAACATAACCATCTTCAGCTCTAATTATTTCACCATCGTAGTGAATGGACAATAGAGAAAAATGAGAAATTTCCTAAAAGAATATGATAATTATAATAATAAGAACCAAAGATATATGATAGTAAGAAGAAGAAGAAGCATGAATTGATATGTATCGCTTAACGAGTGATCTTATTTATAGAGTGTGATGAGGACATTTTTGAACAAAGATTATCATAGGAAGTATCGAAATTCAACTAAAATCGGTGTAGCTTAAAATCGAGACTAATTTTTTTGTTCTAGGAAGGTTAAAATCGGTGTAACTTAAACCGGTGCTTGTTATTTTCGGTCTTGGGAGCATCAAATTGGTGTAAGCTACACCGATTCTCGTTATTTTAATTATTGGAAGCCACCCATTGGTGTAGCTTACCCCGATTCATGGTAAGTTTCAAAAAAAAAAAAAAAAGCTTTTGGGTAAATAATCATTTGTTAATTTTCTTAGGAAAATAATGAATTTATTTGTTTATTTCAAAAAAAAAAAAAAAGCCATTGTTAGGTTTGCAGTATGTAAGAGCACCCACAATGGTAAAAATTGTGAGTTCCTTCTCTGACAAAAGTAAAGTTGGAACTCACTTTGTCCGTTGGAGAGCAAAAGAATGGAATCACAGCTCAATTTTCAAGGTGGGAGAGCCTCTGAAGAGGGACTTTGAGTGGCAAATAAAACGTTGCCAAGTGGTATTTAATAATTAAGAAAATATTAAAACAAAATAATAGGACATTCAACTTATTTTTACTAATTTTTTAAGGATTTTTTTTAATAAATAAAATAAATATCATATATACTAGAATAAGCATGCTGGAGGGAAATTACAAATTTATGTCGTCGTTACTTATTCCGGGGCTGACAAGCCCGGAATTGGATCAGAGGCATTTCCGGGGCTGCCATGCCCGGAATTGGGCAATAAGCATTTTAAGCTATTCCGGGACTGCCAGGCCCGGAATTGGTGCATCGCCTATATATAGGCAGCAGTCCCGGAAAGCTCATGTGTCACTTTCATTATCCAATTATTTCCATTCTAGGCTTCTAAAACCCTTCTTTCTAAACTTAAGTAACATCATGGCTCCTAAGGGACGTTCGAGAAGACCCACAAGGGAAAATGATCAGGGCGAACGGGCTGACGAAGTTGGAGCTGACGCGCAAGCAGGACAAGTCCCACAAGAAGAGGAAGACCTTCACCGACTCAATCGCGACTGGCACATCGCTGGAGCACTGGTTAGTTTATTCTTACGTAAAAAAAAGTGTATATCGTTTTTTATGATTGATATATTAATCGTAGATAATGAATTAAAAATAGGTTTAATTGCATGTGTAGTTTTAAGTAATATGCTGTTATTCTGCCAGCAAATAATTTATGATGTGATTAAGTCTATTTAATTTATTGCCTGATGTGATTAAAACTTAGCTTTTAATTGACGTTTGTAGTCGTGCAAGTAAATATATTTTGTATGAATTCGCATATTAACTAATGTTAGAGAAAGAATTAAAAATTAGATTCATATAGTTTATTGCGTTTAAAAAAATTTCCATAGATAATATATGTTGTTATTCTGCCCAAAAAATAGGTTCATATAATTCATTGTCTTATGCCATTTTAGCCTTCAATTTATGTTAATATTTGTGCAATTAAATGTATTTTTTATTCATTGCTTATTAACTATTGTTAGATAATAGATGGATAGTAGTTAATTTATGTAGTTATTTTGCCCAAAAAAATAGGATTTTTTAATAAAGTATGTAAATTTATTTATGATATATGATTAGGTGAAGTTTATTTTTTTTTCCGTATTGTTGTAGAGGGAGAGGGTATTATTGTCTAGGCGTTGTTTCTTCCTCATGCCGGTTCTGGACAGGCTGATGCCGTTTATGATAGAGGTGGGATTTGGGCATGCTATTCAGCTCCGGGATTTTGTGTTCGACGCGCCGCTCATTTCAGCATTTGTGGAGCGTTGGAGGCTGGAGACTCATATGTTCCATCTCCCGTGGGGTGAGTGCAGCATCACTCTGCAGGATGTGGCGTACCACTTAGGTCTCCGTACCGATGGAGAGCCCGTCGGTGGTTGCATGCGTTATTTTCATATCCATTATCGTCAGCAGCCATGGGATATGGTAGAGCAGTACCTCGGTGTGCGACCACCCGTTCAGGGGAATGCGCCGAATCCGAAGGAGGCATTTGCTATTCGCATGGTATGGTTACGTGAGAGGCTGCAGCACATTCCCGCAGATGCTGATGGGGAGACCCTTCGGCAATATGCTAAATGCTACATCCTTCTGTTCATTGGGGGATACCTGATGCCCGACAAGTCGGGCAACTTCGTACATCTGCGATGGCTTCCTTTGTTGAGGGACTTTGCTGCGTCTGCGTGTTTGTCATGGGGCAGCGCCGTTCTAGCTTGGACGTACCGGTCGCTATGCAACGCGTCAAATAGGAGGACCACTGACATAGCTGGATGTGTCCCCTTGATTCTGTCGTGGATATACCACCGATTTCTAGTTTGGGCCGACCACGCACTTCATGTGGATGCATGGCCGTTGGCAGAGAGGTTTGTTTAATAGCAAAAGATTCAGCTCTGTTGTTAATTGTTATGTTCTGTTTTATTGTTTATAATGACTATTAATTTATGTTCTATTTGTAACCAACGGGCAGGTTGATCGGATATCAGCAGACGGATCGAGATCAGCAGGAGGGTAGGCTGTTACAGTGGCGCGCTCGGCTAGATAGGGTGACTGTTGACCAGGTAATCATGACCTAATGCGATATCTTTTCATATAGCAGTATATTTTATTTTCTCAATGCAACATGGCTTAATGCAATGTTTTTTTTTTAAATAATTTCGCTGGACTCCATACTATGGCCTTAGCATGCAAGCCCTTATCCCAGATTAGATACGATCACAGCGAGAGATATATACATGGAGATTTGCAGTGCCCGTGGTGTGCTTCAACTTTGTGCACATGCATCACGTTGATAGGGTGCTCAGGCAGTACGGTGGGGAGCAAGCAATCCCACGAGCACCGGTAGACGTGACGAGGTTCATGTCCAGCACGAGGAGAGGTGATGATGTGTGGTGGCCAGAGAGGTTGGCCACATGGTATGATGGTTGGCGAGGTAGGGGGAGTCAGCAGGTGCTAGTCACTGTGTACGAGGGGATCTCCGTGGGACACAGAGTTACTATAAGTGGTTTGCAGGTGCTGCTAGGCATGGGAGGTTTTTGTCTCGTGCGGTTGATCTTGCTGATCCACGGTGGAACATGGCTCCGCCAGGTATACCTCCGGCAGCTGTGTATCCGAGAGACGAGTTGGTTATGCCGGATGATGCACCTGCTCCGCGCAGGCGAGGGGAGCATCAGCCTAGGCCTAGGCAGGCAGCACCCGCTAGGGGCAAGTTGAGCAGACGAGATCAGCGCCGGAGTGCGAGGATGGTGGTGGTTAATGATGAGGATAGGGCTGAGGAGCAGCAGGAGTATGACAGGCAGGATAAGCCTGGCGAGGGTGGCGGTGGCGAGGCCGCGCAGGATGATCAGGCACGCGCTCAGGCACATGAGCAGCCTAACTTCGACCCACATGACCGGAGGATTTCCCCATCCACTATGATATCTTTTTCCCCCCATCGCTATCCCTCTCCGCACCAAGAGGGCACATCCTCGTATCATGAGCATGGTCACTTCCAACAGCATCCGTTCTCTCCGCACCAGGCCGACACATCCGCATACCATCAGCAGCCATTCGTGCCGCAGACACAGGAGCACACGGGGCTGGATGAGTTATTCCGGATGACTACATGCCCGCCAGCTGAGTTTAGCAGCATTGTGGACACATTCCATATGAATCGTGCCCAGCACTCTGATCCGGGTGCGTCGGGCCCTTGGTGTCCTACTTATTTGTCTCTTCCAATGATGGACACTCCTGCATTTGATCCGAGGACGATAGGGCATGAGTGGGCGACGCCACCGTCGTACGACGCGCCCTCATCATATCACAGCCAATCCTATGACAGACACAGCGCCCCACTCCCGACCTTGGACTAGGCCCGCCAGACCACCGCAGAGTTGGACCACCCCCCCACAGCAAATCATCCGCAGCCATCACCGACAGGCAGACCTCGGAGAGCGACCAGACATCCCACTTGTGGTACCAGAGGTCACATCCAACCTCCCAGAGGCCGTTAGTAGTATTAGATCATCTCAGTTTATGTATTTACACTTCATGTCACTCACTATGTATTTACATTTCATTGCACTCATTATGTATTTACATTTCATGTCAGAAGCTATGTATTTACATTTCATTGCACTCATTATGTATTTACATTTCATGTCAGTAGTTACGTAGTTGTATCAGTATTTTCGAACTATGTTTCACGTGTTGCATTGGTATTTTCAAAGTACGATTGGACTCAAGAAACACGATTAGACTTCAGAAACATGATTGGACTAAAGAAACACGATTGGACTAAACCAAATACAAATAGAACAAACAAACAACAACATAAAGAAACACGATTGGACTAACCAAATACAAATAGAACAAACGGACAACAACATAAAGAAACACGATTGGACTAACCAAATACATATAGAACATGGTCAAGTGAAATGGTAAACTAATCAGCCCCAGGGTGTGGAGCATTCGGGCACCCACCACGAGTATGGCCTGCATGTCTGCAAAGTCCACACCTTTTCTCCTGGT
>JASCZI010121570.1:0-15426 GCA_036250425.1 Stylosanthes scabra | reverse complement strand
AAATAACTCAAGTATTTTTGCTTAGTATTTTTCCGAGGACTTAAGCCACTTCTTAAGTACTTATAGGGAGCTTTTACTTAGCAAAGATACTTATGAAAATAAATAATGGAATTGTAAAAGATAAGGGATAGAGAATAATACACAAGATTTATAGTGGTTCGGCGCAACTCTTGCCTACGTCCACTCTTTCTCAATCGCAATTGAGAAGTTCCACTAAACCACCAAGCTTCAAGGTGCTTGATAAACCTTTACAACAATGAGCACTTGAATCGATCACCTCACGGTATATGATCTCCACCAAGTTATTAAGCCACTCCACTCAAAGTAATCCCAACTTCAAGATTTTCCTTGAGTGCTTAATAAGAAAATAACCCACTCGACTCGAAGCAATTCCAACTTCAAGATTTTCCTTGAGTGTTTATTGTACTCTTGGAATCCTCACCGACTATAGTGTTTATCAAGTCTCACATCCCTTGGAGAATACCACTTCAAGTCACTCAAACAAAGAGAAATAGAATTTGTGTAGAGAAAGAATTACAACTCTCTAAATAGAGTAGATGGATACAATTGAAGATCAATGAACCAATCTTTGGTTATCTCTTAAATTGTGTATAAATCACTTTAAAAAATATAGAATTGAAGTATAATCATAAGAAAGCCTAGAATTGATCAAGTGTATGAAATGAGGCTTCAAACCATCTATTTATAAACATCCCAAGCAATTTAGTCGTTATGAATAGTAATTCACTGTTCACTAGCCATGGGAACAATAATTTACTGTTCACTAGCCGTGGTAACAGTATTTTACTGTTCACTAGCCGTGGGAATAGTAATTTACTATTTACTGGCTGTAAAAACGTATTTTTACTTTTTATTGGCCGTAAAAACGTATTTTTACTATTTACAAAGGACATATATATATATCAATCTAAAGCTCCGGACGTTAGCTTTCTAACGCAACAAGAACAGTATCGTTTGGAGTTCTGTAGTTCAAGTTATTATCACTTTAGTGCACAAAAGTCAAGATGCACTAAGTTTTAAACTAACTTGGTTATAAAACATTTATGGCCATAGTTTTCGTAAAACCTTTTCTTTAAAAACATTTTCTTGTGTGTGTGAGAGAGATAATAAACTTTGATTCTTGACAAGAAGTTTATCTAAATCCTAAGATACTAAACCATCTTCAAAGCTTGCGGACTCGTCTTCTTGTCTTGTTGCTTGCTTCCAATGCTTATCCTCAACTTCAATGTTTGTCATTCATCAAAACCTAATCAAATGAACTTATACATATTGTAACATGGTTAATAGTATTGTTATTTTCTGATTTTTTTCTTTTTTTTTTTATTTTGATTTTTCTGGTTGTGGTTCTAGTTCCTCTTCTCCTTATACTATTTCTTTCTTCAATTAATACAAGTGTTGTTATTTGGTCCAAATCTGCCATATTCTTTTCTTCAACAATCTACTCCAAGTAATTCAACGCAATTTTTTTTCCAAATTGAAATTCTAAAAAAAAAAACATTAAAAAAGAATTTTAACAACACCAAAAATTAAATAGATAAGTATTCATTAATGCTAATATGACAAATGGAAAAAGAAGTGAGGTTATCTTATCAGAAGAAGAAATTAAAACAAAAACAATTTGTTTAGGGCATTGTAACTATAATTTTTTTTATTTTTTTAATTTTTAAAAAGAATAAAAATATCTTTTACATTCAATTTTAATTTTGTCCTTGTATGTGTTGTGCATTGTTGCCAAAAGTAATACACAAACACAAACTTTTAGTATCTGTTTTACTGTCTCTCTGTCCCAGTGTGACCGCTATACCAATCTGGTTTTTTTTTTTTTTAACTCAGCATCAAATAGAGCTAAATGTTTTCTCGAAAAAGATGGGTTGCAAAAATAGCGGGCTTTATTGGATTCACCAAGCCCACGAATCCGTAACCCATTACAACAAAATCTAAACAACCTCGAAAGTTCGATTCAGTTGCTGTGCTCTCTAATTTTAATTTCCCTTTTCTTCTCTGTTTTATATTTATTTTCTCACTTTTCCCAAAACAGAAACAAAATAAAAAAGAACAACTACCTTGAAAACCCTAATTCTTTTTTCCTGCACCGAAGAGGGAGAGCAATAACACTCTGGCGGAGGGCTCTCTAGCAGGTTTTACCGTTTATAGAGCCTTCGATTCAGCTCCCAAATCAACCATTTTCACTAATTGCTTCCATTTTTTATTCCGTAACTCGTGATAGCTGCCGAAGGGATTACGAACCTTGTTTTTGATAGGATTAGGGTTTAGATGGGTACGGAGAGGAAGAGGAAGGTGAGTCTATTCGACGTGGTTGATGACGGCGCCGTTAAGATGGCGAAACCGAACGGCGGCGCCGCCAACGCCGTCGGGGGAAACAGCCTCATAAACCGGTGGAATGGGAGGGCTTACTCGCAGAGGTACTATGAGATCTTGGAGAAGAGGAAGACGCTCCCAGTGTGGCACCAGAAGGAGGAGTTCCTGCAGGTATTGAAGAATAATCAGACACTCATCCTCGTTGGTGAAACTGGCAGTGGTAAAACCACCCAGGTTAGTTGCTTGCTCTTGATTTTCAATGTTTATATGTGTGTGTATATATATATATATATATATATATATATATATATATTCTAATTGTGGAAATAGAAGCACAATGATTGGTTTAGCATATAAATTAGTAATTAGTAATTGGCACTAAACATTAAAATCAAATATTTAAGTATTACTATGTAGTCATTACGAACTTAAATCTGATCTGCGGGGGGTCGGTGGGGGGACTAAGATAAGATTTAAGAGAGGCATTAGGTTTTTTGAAGATTGAATTTATGACACATTTTTTACAGGTATAAAAATTCAATTAAAGAAAAAGTTAGAACTTGTAGATTCTAATTCTACATATCTGTTAAGCTTCATCCACAGACAGTGATTAATGGAACCATTGGTGATACCTAGGTTAGTATTGGGCTATTAGCAATTGCAGGCGCATTATGGAGCTATTGTTTAGCTAGTTCTCAATTCTCATGATAAGCTATGAAATTGGGTAAAGATTTGAAAAATATAACTGAACAAAATTTGACAAGGTGGAATTAGTAAAAGCACTATTACATGACTTTGGTGGCATGGGTTTTTCAGTTTTATTTTATTTATTTTGGGTTGCAGATCCCCCAGTTTGTTTTGGAGGCTGTTGATATAGAAAGCCCTGATAAACGCAGAAAGATGATGGTTGCGTGCACACAGCCACGTAGAGTGGCTGCAATGTCTGTCTCCCGGCGTGTGGCTGAAGAGATGGATGTTAATATCGGAGAAGAGGTTGGTTACAGCATCAGATTTGAAGATTGCAGTAGTGCAAGAACGGTCTTGAAGTATGTTCTATTTAACTAGGAAATCGTTGTTCTTCTACTTTTTATTAATATAAGTAATCGTGCTGCTATTTTTATTACTCGTGTAGTCTAAAAGGTTGACCCTTTTTGTTACCCTTACAGGTATCTCACAGATGGTATGCTTCTTAGGGAGGCAATGGCTGATCCACTCTTGGAGAGATACAAAGTAATTGTTCTTGATGAGGCACACGAAAGGACTTTGGCCACAGATGTGCTATTTGGCCTTCTAAAGGAAGTGCTTAAAAATAGACCTGACTTGAAGTTGGTTGTGATGAGTGCAACTCTTGAAGCCGAAAAGTTTCAGGGCTATTTTAATGGCGCTCCACTAATGAAAGTTCCTGGAAGGTTACATCCAGTGGAAATTTTCTATACCCAGGAACCTGAAAGGGACTACTTGGAGGCTGCTATTAGGACAGTGGTGCAGATACACATGTGTGAACCTCCTGGAGATATACTTGTCTTCCTTACCGGAGAGGAAGAAATAGAGGATGCATGCCGCAAAATTACGAAAGAAGTTTCAAATATGGGAGATCAGGTGGGCCCTGTGAAAGTGGTTCCACTGTATTCTACTCTTCCTCCAGCAATGCAGCAGAAGATTTTTGAGCCAGCTCCTCCTCCATTAAATGAGGGTGGGCCCCCTGGAAGAAAGATTGTGGTTTCAACAAACATAGCTGAAACATCACTCACAATAGATGGTATAGTCTATGTCATTGACCCTGGGTTTGCTAAGCAGAAGGTCTATAACCCTCGTATCCGTGTTGAGTCTCTCTTGGTATCTCCGATATCAAAGGCTAGTGCACACCAGAGGTCTGGGCGTGCTGGAAGAACTCAACCAGGGAAATGTTTTAGACTTTATACCGAGAAAAGTTTCCATAATGATCTTCAGCCACAAACCTATCCTGAAATTTTGAGATCAAATCTTGCCAACACAGTCCTCACCTTGAAGAAACTTGGTATAGATGATTTAGTGCATTTTGATTTCATGGACCCTCCTGCCCCAGAGACCTTAATGAGGGCATTGGAAGTATTGAATTACTTGGGTGCATTGGATGATGATGGTAACTTAACAAAGCTGGGGGAGATTATGAGTGAATTTCCTTTGGACCCACAGATGTCAAAGATGCTCGTCGTCAGTCCCGAATTCAACTGTTCAAATGAGATTCTTTCAGTTTCTGCCATGCTATCAGGTATTGTTTTTGTATTCACATATACTTCTAATTTCATGTCTGTCTAGAGTCTCCCGCATAAGGGAATGTATCTTTGCTGGGCTCCATTATAAAATGGATGCCCAGCATTTATGCACAGTGATAATATTGTGCATGGGGATGTTTGACTGCTTACATATGTGATTGTTTGCACATGAAAGCTGTCAATAGTGTGTCCTGTTAGGTAGCCATCAGCAACTGTCTTCTCTGGGTTCCATGCCCCCGGTTGGCATGCTCCATAGGATTCTAAGTAAGTGCTGATGCAGATAGTTGCAGTTTCTCAGTATTCTCTCATGAAGAAAATCGTGTGGTCTCGCCTCTATGCATCTGCTGACCTTCCGTGGGCCTCCTCTGTGATAATCAATTTCTTTCTTTAGTACCCAATTGCTTTGTCCGGCCTAGAGAGGCACAGAAAGCTGCTGATGAAGCGAAAGCTAGATTTGGGCACATTGATGGAGATCATCTCACGCTATTGAATGTATACCATGCCTACAAACAAAACAGTAAGTATTATATGTGCTAGCTTTTTGTTTTGTTATCGATTTCGTGCTTGTTACATGCTCTGATGTTGTATTCCAAAATTGACTTTTCAGACGAGGATCCTTCCTGGTGCTATGATAATTTCGTTAATCATAGGGCACTGAAAGCAGCGGACAATGTTAGACAACAGCTAGTCCGTATCATGGCCAGGTTTAACTTGAAGTTATGCAGCACTGATTTCAATAGTCGAGACTACTACGTCAACATCAGAAAGGCTATGCTGGCGGGATATTTTATGCAGGTAGCTCATCTGGAGCGAACTGGACACTACTTGACTGTGAAAGACAACCAGGTTTAAAAAGACAACCTGCTATTTTTCCGTTTACATTTTTTCTCTCGCTGTCTTAAATTTTGTATTTTCAAAATAGCTAGACGTACCTTGACGGATTGTACTTAATACATAACTTCTTGTTGTAGGTGGTTCATTTGCACCCATCAAATTGCCTGGATCACAAACCTGAATGGGTCATCTATAATGAGTTTGTTCTTACAAGTCGGAATTTTATTAGAACTGTTACAGACATACGTGGTGAATGGTAAGAATTTTCATTTTTTTGAATTATTGTTGTACCTCCAATTCATGTTTCCTGATTGCAGAATAGTTTTTACTATAAGGTACATGAACTTACATTATCCCATAAGTCAGAATTTCAAGGTTTTGAAATATGAAACTGACAAAGATAGTTGCAATTTGTTTTTCTGAACTGGAATTTGGTTTGTCATTTAAAGTGTTTTGACAGTTAGACTATTTTTTTTAGGTTTAATTACTCTGCAAGTCCCTATAGTTTCACCAAAATTTTAATTAGGTCCCTATACATTTTTTCCTTTCAATTGAGTCCTTATACCATTTTCAAATTTGTAATTAGGTCCCCGTTAACAATAAATGTTAAAAGAAAACATTTATAAAATATGAATTTTCTATTATTCTCGTACCTTACACTTTACGTAAGGCTTATACTCACCTAAATATATTTTTCATTTACCTTTAGATCAATATTCGTTAAAATTATTCTCAATTTGAATTAATCAAAGTTGCATATTTTTAGGATATTTAAAGTGTGTTAAAGAAGAGGAAGAATGTTTATTTTATCATTCTAAAATAGAGAGAAATGTCATAATTAGCGAGTTAGTCATTAGTTTTTGTGATATCTTCAATTTAGAGATGAAATCTTTCGTTAATTCTAACGTTTTCTTCACGATAGGGACTTAATTACAAATTTTAAAACAATATAGGGACCTAATTGAAAGGAAAAAATATATAGGGACTTAATTGAAAATTTCATGAAACTACAGGGACCTATGGATTAATTTAACCTTTTTTTTATGTCATTGACATGTACTTAACCTGATGAACAACTGCTATCTGACAGGTTAGTTGATGTAGCTCCACATTATTATGATTTGTCAAATTTTCCTCAATGCGAAGCAAAGCGTGTTCTTGAGAGGCTTTACAAGAAAAGAGAGAAGGAAAGAGACGAAGCCAGAAGTCGGAAATGAAGTCCTATGCCATCCACACCATTTTAACATTTGGATTTGGATTTTTCATCTCCACCAATTTGACATCAATTTCATTGTGCAAAAGTTGGCGAATACTACTGCTGGAATGAAATTATTGTCATTATCACAAGTTGAGAAGTTGAAGAATTGCCCCGAGTTCCTTGTACTATTTATTTACTAGGGTAGTAATATGTATTTTTCGTCCTTGTTTTGTTTGTACCCTGCGGAGTATTTTGATCATTGCTAATTTTTGTTCGCTTTTGGATGTTAGATTCCGATGCCTATACCCTCACATTGGTACTCATATTATAGCATTGGTTCATATTATAGCAGTTAAGAAAAAGCAAGTAGATCCAAAGGTGCCATGTCAAATGGCCATATTTTATTTGAATGTTACCATGTAGTACTCGGTTCTATTTTCTCTCGTCTTTATCAGGTTTGATGGGAAAATTTTCTGAAAAAAAATAAAATAAATTATTATTTTCCAAAAAAAATCATAAAGCCTTTTAATTACACAAAATAAACTTTTTTTTTTTTTTTTTTTTTTTGCAAGTAGCATCATGTCTGCCTATAATATGGCAATGATGTAAGTTCAACAAATGGCAATGATGTAAGGTCATTTTTTTGTTGGGCGAACTTCCCCCCCACCCTTTTTTTTAATAACCCAATGTTCACTGTTTTTTAGGCGAATTTTAAAATTTTTTACAAACTCTTCTCTTCTCTCATCTGACCTATCAGGTAAGACCCATCTTTTTTTTTTATTTATTTATTATTCATTTAAATTATTTAATTTATATCTTTAGTGTTTGTGAAAAGTTTTAAAAATATCTCTAACATTTAATTTGATGTAATTTTACTCTTAACGGTTTTTATTGATTTCAATTTTACCCATAATCGCTGACAAATTGAAAATAATGAGGGTAAAATTATTGATTAGGGATAAAATTGAAACCAATAAAAAATATTAGACGTAAAATTGAATTAAATTAAACGTTAGGGATATTTTAAAAAATTTCTGCTAACATTAGGAATATAAATCATACTTTACCCTATGTATTTAGTATTATTTATTTATATAGCAGCCTAATGTATTCGGTATTCAATAATTCTAGGCGTACACTTATTTTACTAACCAAGTCTAATTAAGTCATTTATTTTTAGTACAAATAGAAGATTATTTCTATATCAAATAGAAGATTATTTATGTGTTATTATTTTATACTATTTGATATTAAAATTATTTTTTATTTGGTATAAAAATTAATGACTTAGTTAGAGTTGGTTGATCAAAATATTTGTACATCTAATATTATCATTTAGTATTTTAGTGATATTTATTTAGATAGTTTTGTTATTAAATCATTTAAATGAGTAATCTAAATAAATATGACTAAATACATAAGGCAGCCTATATAAATAAATAATAATACAAATACAAAATAATACTATATCACATAAATTAAATAATTTAAATGAATAATAAATGAAAAAAAAGGATGGACTTACCTGATAGGACAGATAAGAGAAGAGAAGAGTTTGTGAAATATTTTTGACTCAAGTTCGTCTAAGAAAATGGTGAACACTGGGCTATTTAAAAAAAAGAAGGCAAGTTCGCCCCCCAAAAAAGGTGAACTCACATTATTGTCATACTATGGGGCGAACATGATGCTACTTGCAAAAAAAAAAGTTAGTTTTGTGTAATTAAAGATTTTATGATTTTTTTTTGAGAAATAATAATTTATTTTATTTTTTTTAGAAAATTTTCCGGATTTGATGTCCGGTTTGTTCAGCCAAGCCAAATTCTTTTGGTATAAAAACCGAAAGTGAGTCGAGTAAACTAAAGTAATCTTTAACTTTACGAGTAGTTTGATAAATTATAAGGTGCGTTTGTAAGTTGAGCATGAGTTGAAATTATTAGTCCATTTGTTTCTTGTTGGATGTTTAGTGGTCCCAACATGTTTGAAGCTTCTTTTTTTCTTCGATCGGTGTACACTCACGAGAACTCCCAAAACAGGGACGTGAGGGAAGCTCAACAAGAGCACACATAAGCAGTTACAAAGAAACAAATACAACAAAAACCAGCAACAAAACAAAAGCATGTAATCAAGTAGTAATCAAATAGAATCATTAAAAAATAGAATCATTAAAAATGCATCACCCCATATAACTTCAGTAACCCTTCAGTCCTTACTGCACCAATTTTCATCCTGTTCTCCTGTTTTTTGTCCTTGGCCTCTTGTACCCAAAGATTCATCATTGCTATGACATTACCACACAGTACCTGCTTATTAATTTCATCCCCTTGAAAGATGCACTTGTTCCTCGCATTCCAAATACACCTGACCAGATCATAACAAAGAATAGGATAGACCAGCTCTCCTTTACTTCTTTTGGAACCCGACAGTCCATCTACACCTCAAAACATCGCTTAGCTTTTGCTAGCCAAACCCACTTGACACCAAAACCGTCCAAGATATCACCCTACAAAGACCATGTAAATTTGCAGCTAAAAAAATAGATGCTGGACCGTTTCCTCCTCCTCTCGACATAGAATACATTCTGCCAATTGTTGTAGCAAGCCAAACTTCACAAGCTTATCCTTTCTATTAAGCCTTTCCAATATAACAAACTAAGCTAAGAGTTCCACCCACGGTGGCACCTGACCCTTCCATAAGGATTTTGAGAAATTGTACATATTTGGTTCCCTTTGATGCTCAGGATGTTTATGTACCACCTGCAGAAACGATTTAACGGAGAACTCACCATCCCTTTCATGCCTCCATATTAATTTATCTTCAACATCCTGCTTCACACACACCCGGCTGAGGATAGCCATCAGATCTCTAAGACAGTCTTCTTCCCACCCCCTAAGTCCTCTTCTCCAATTCAGAGTCCAAGTCCACGTCAAGCCGTTCCATAGCCCACACTCATTTACAGTACAGTCTTTGTTTGCAGTCAACGCAACCAGCCTTGGAAATTTAACACGTAAAATGCCTTCCTTCACCCATGTATCATGCCAAAATCGGACTCTATTTCCACTACGTAATACAAGCTGGACCTCTTGGTGGAAAATTTCCAGCAGTTTATAGTCAAAGTTACCAATGTTCATAATGTCCCTCCACACACCTCCCTTCCTAATACTATTCCTATTTACATCCATCATAGAAACACCCTCCATATCGTTACATGATTTCACAACTAACTTCCAAAGTGGACACACCTCTTTCTCAAACCTCTACCACCACTTAAATAACAATGTCATATTTTTTAAAGCCACATCCCCTACGCCCAAACCCCTAGCTCTCTTGGTTTTGTACTATATCCCACTTAACACTAGTGATACATCTTCCACCCTCCTGTTTACCCCAAAAGAACCCAACTCACAGTGACACTATTTTTCTCATCACCCCTTTTGGCATTCTAAATAAATTATTTAATTTTGCTAGGTGTACACATAAACACATGAAACACAAACCTTACCCACTCTCATGAGAGAGCGTGCATTACACGCCCAAAACAAAAAAAAATCACTTCCAATCACGCACGCACGCTACTGCTGCAGTTTCTTTTTCTTTTTCTTCTTCTTCTTCTTCGCTTCCACCTCCATCTTCGCCTCCACCTTCATCTCTGCCCTGCCTCCACCTCTATCTCCGCCCTGCCTCCATCTCTGCCTCCATTTCGTATTCCGCCTTCAATTCGTACTATGCATCCGCCTCCGCCTCTATTTCGTACTCCGCCTTCTTCTTTTCTTCTTCCTCCTCCTCCTTCTTCTCCTTTTATGTTACGTTGTTGTTGTTCTTCTTCTTCAACATGTAAAATGTACAAACAGAATTTTAAAACAATTTGAGCAGAATTAAAAAAAGCGTTGAGCAGAATCCTAAATCAATATGAGCAGAATCATAGATACTCAAAACCAAAACCTAAATCAAGTGAATCTAAATCATGTTCAAACCACAAAGAAACTCACACACAAAATCAATATTTAAGAAACACAAACAGAATCCTAAATCAATACGGGCAGCATTTCAATATATCACGAACATATACAATTGGACATATCCCTGAAACAATTTGAGCAGAATTTAAAAATGCTATGAGCAGAATCCTAAATCAAGATGAACAGAATCCTAAATACTCAGAATCAAAACCTAAATCAAGTGAATCTAAATCAAGTTCAAACCACAAAGAAACTCACACATAAAATCAATATTTAAGAAACACAAACAAAATCATAAATCAATATGAGTAGCATTTCAATATATCACGAACATATACAATTAGGCATACCCCTGAAACAATTTGAGCAGAATTTAAAAAAGCGTTGAGCAGAATCCTAGATACTCAGAACCAAAACCTAAATCAAGTGAATCTAAATCAAGTTCAAATCACAAAGAAACTCACACATAAATTCAACATTTAAGAAACACAAACAGAATTCTAAATCAATATGAGCAGCATTTCAATATGTCATGAACATATACAATTGGACATACCCTGAAATAATTTGAGCAGAACTTAAAAATGCATTGAGTAAAATCCTAAATTAATTTGAGTAGAATCCTAGGATGGTGAATGCTAAAGTTATTTGTAATTCTATTCATATAGATATGAAAATTCTGCTCAAATTCGTTTTACATTCTGTTTTTGGTTTGATTATGAGTGCTTGAACCCTTAAATGGTGAATGCTAAAGTGATTTGGGATTCTGTTCATCTAGATATCAAAATTCTGCTCAAATTGGTTTAACATTTTGCTCAATTTGGTTTAACAACAACAAGAATAACAACAACAACAACAACAACAACAAAAAAAAAAATACAAACCACAACCACCATCACGTAACAGAGGAAAGAGAAGAGGTAGAAGAAGAAGAAGAACAACAACCACGTAATAGAGGAAGGAGAAAAAGAAAAAGAACAACAACAACAACGCAACATAAAAGAAGAAGGAGGAGGAGAAAAAAGAAGAGAAAGAGGTGGAGTACGAAGTGGAGACGGAGTATGAAATGGAGACGGAGGCGGAGATGGAGATGGAGGCGGAGGCGGTGAAGAAGAAGAAGAAGAAGAAGAAGAAGAAGAGGAAAAAGAAGAGGAAATAAGAAGAAGAAAAAGATGAGGAAGAAGACGATGGGAGGAGGAGGAGGAGGAGAAGAAGAAGAAGAAGAAGAAGAAGAAGAGAAGAAGGGGGAGGAGTAGGAAGAAGAAGCGCGCTTCAATAGTTGGGAGTTTTTTTCAGAGCGCGTAAGTGAATCATGTGTTTTAGCGTGTGTTTTAGCAAATCATGTGTTCCTCTATATTAATTGATAAATTATTAATATAGTACATAGGCAAATTATTCAGTACGGACTTTATCAACACCAATTTACCTGCCTTCATGAGGAGCTTTCCTTGCCCTCCTATGAGTCTTTTTTAAATTTTCTGAATGATAGGCCTACCAAGATATTTGATTGGTAGTTCCACCTTGCGACATTGAAGAATATGGCAAGCCTCCACCACTTCAGATTCCTCACAATTAATTCCAAGTAGTGCAGACTTCTCATAGTTCATTTTTAGGCTAGATAGCAGCTTGAATCCCTTCAAGATTCTCTTGTAGTTCCTCGCAGTTTCAATATCAGCAGGGCAAAATAGGATAGTATCGTCAGCGAACTGTAGATGGGTTAGTAAGATACCATGTCTTCCCACTTCAAGCGGCTTAATTACCTCCTGTTCCCTTAATCTATTCAAGACTCTATTTAGAACTTCAGCAACTAACACAAATTAAAGAGGAAGGGGGAAATCAGATCACCTTGTCTAATACCTCGCTATAGAAAAAACAGTTTAGATGGAATACCGTTTACAAGAATAGACATAGAGGCTCGCAAGCAACCTTGAATCCACTCCCGCTATCTCTTATCGAAACCCATTACTTCCAACACCAAGTCAATAAATCTTTATCTTACTCTATCATATGCCTTTTGAAAATCGAGTTTGATTAACCATGCTGATTTCTTGCTCCTTTTGCACCAGTCCACAGTTTCACATGCCACCATAGCACCATCGTAGATCTTTCGTCCTTGAACAAAGGCAGTTTGAACCTCACCCACAAGCTTAGGAAGGACGAACCTAAGCCTCCTAGCCAAAATCTTAGCGATCACCTTGTATACACACCCCACCATATTGATAGGTGTATAATCTTTTAAATCATTTGTTCCTCCCTCTTTCTGAGCCAAAGTTACCCATGTCAAATTTGGATCCTTAGGCATCACTCCATTTTCAAAGAATTCATTCACAATGTTTCTAAAATCCTGTTCAACCACATCCCATAGTCTTCTAATAAACTTGAAGTTGTAACCATCCGTGCCAGGTGCACGCGACGGTTCACAATCCTACATTGCTCCCCTTATCTCTTTCTTAGACGACATCAGTTTAAGGTTCTCAGCCTCATATCCCTCTAATTTGTTCACCAAAGAGGGATCAAAATCAATCATCACAAATTCCTCTACTATGTATAATTCTTTCAAATATCTTCTCACCTCCTTTAAGATCCAGTCATTGCCTCTGAAACTGTAAAACCCCGTTTAATCGTACTTGCCATTATCGACAGAAAACTTGAACTGTCAGTAATTATGTGTTTAGGTGAAGACTTAGACATATCAAGGGTACGTGATTACCCTTTTCATATATGAAATGTAATTAGTTTGTGAAGTTATCTTGTTTTGCTTAATTGTTTGTTTAGACAACAAACCGCTTATTAGCGACGGTTTAACCAGTTTATCGGTATTTGACGAAAATAGAAGAACTCAAAGAGGAGTATCTCCGTTAGGGAATGTTGGACGAACTTCGTTCGCTTTCGGTAACGCATGTTTTCGCTGCAAAACGATCGTTTGTAATTTCGGTAAAACGACGAATACAACGATTTGTCTAATGTGAAGAGGAGTAGTGAAGCCTAATTCCCCAACCGATTTTTGAAAGTAAGACGACAAGATTACGCTAAAAATCATAAACCGATTTTATTACACCTTTTCCACCTATCTTAATTCTTATTTGTTGCATGGTTTCTTTCCATGCTAGAGTTGTACCTCTCTCTTTCTCATCACCCTTTTCTTACACCAAAAATCATTTCTTATATTTATTTTGTCCTATTTACTCTTCACCAAAAATACACCAAAATATATACCACAAATTACCATTTATCTATTATAAAATAAAAGCGTGAGAAATTAATTCTTCTCTTTCTTATTTTAGCTTCAGCCGAACTCATCTTCCCCCTTTTTCCATATTATTTAATTCATATATATATGATCATACAAAACTTCAACACTTATATATCATCATCTCACTTTTTAGCCAAAAACCACTCACCAAAAACAATTTCCCATTCTCTCTTCCTCCCACAGAAACCCTTCCATTTTCTCTCACTCTCCTTTCATTTTTCAAGTCACATCATTCATCCAAAAACACCAAAAACCTATTCTCTCATTACCTTCAAAGATCAAACACCCTTATTTCACCAAAAAACTCAAGAACACCATGAGTGTTCATATGAACACATGAACCCTAATCACTAAAAACCACCACCACCGAGACATCACCCCACCATTGACCACCTCCTTTTCACCATCATCAACCCTAGATAATCCTTAACCACTTCTTTCTTCCATATATTCAAGAACCCGAGACTCTATTACCACCAACACCATTCGGATTCATCACCATCCATGTTTTCTTCAAGTTTTTGTTAGACAACTTCAAGCTCTCCTTCTTCTTGTCTACATTGAAGCAACCTCTCTTCCTTTCTTCTAATTTTTTTTTTGATTTTCCTTGAAGATAAAAGCAAGACCACCTTTGAATGTTGTGTTTTCGAAAATCTAAGCACATGATCCTTATCATATTTTATTTTTGTTTTTAGCTTCCTTTAAAACCCTAGCTTGACTGAGAAGGACTCAAAGGGTTTGGTGTAATCTTATGATTTTCAAGGTGATCTCCAAGAGGTAAGGGGATTAGGGTTTCACTAGAAGAAGTGGTAAGAATGTTGAGTATGAACAAGGATTAAAATTGCTAAGTTGGTAATATTGAACTAACATAGTATTTTTGTGAATAAAATAAAAAGCTTGGTGCTTGCATGTTGTGTTTAATAATTGATGATTATTGTTGAGGTACTGAAATTATAATAATTATAATGATATGTTTAAAGTTGATATTTTGATGTTATATACCTTTTTGGCCGAACTAGCCTTGAAGCATTTATATGAAAATGTTGTTTGATGATCATTGAAATTGTTGGTTGTTTGATGTTGATGAGGCCGAAGAGGTTGTTAGACAGTATGCACAAGATACAAATACTCAAGAGGGGGGGTGAATTGAGTATTAAAACAACAATGATAAATTTTCGCGGAAGCTTAAATGAATTTGAATATAAACAACTCAAGTAAATTGAATTTGTATTTTTCCAAGGACTTAAGCCACTTCTTAAGTACTTACAAGGAGCTTTTACAATTTCAAAGTGCTTGTATTAATTTAAATAACAATAATATAAAAGTTGAGAGATAGAAATACGATACACAATTTATAGTGGTTCGGCCAAAACTCTTGCCTACGTCCACTCTTTCCCAATCGCAATTGAGAAGTTCAACTAACCACCAAGCTTCAAAGGGTGCTTGATAAACCACTACAACAAGAGCCTTTGAGATACGCCTCATGATGCATGAGCATCTTTAGAGGTTTTCTAAGATAAATCATACTCAATTCTTTGTGATATTTATGCAATAATTCATTAAAAGCAGCCAAAAATATATTATAATTGT
>JASCZI010121569.1:10234-28947 GCA_036250425.1 Stylosanthes scabra | reverse complement strand
TATATATATATATATATATATATATATATATCGGATCCGTTTAGTGGAAGAAGAAAACATTTTCATAAAAAAAAATTAAGGTTACGAAAACTCCAGAAGTCATTGATTAATTATTATACTTCCGGCTTATCGGCTTATATACAACTTATATTTATGTAATGGAGCTGTGAATCTTAATATAAATTGAGTTTACACTTTATTTGATTATACAAACTATTCTTATATTAATAATAAGTATTTAGTTTTGCGTTCATATAAATTTAAAGAAAAGATAGATTTGTAAGTATTGAAAGTGCTGAAAATAACAAATTAAAACTGTCTTTAGTATATATTAATAACAATATTTGTTAAGAAAGAGTAAAATTTTAAAACTAGACACTTAACCAAATTCTAATACAATAAAAGTTAAAAGTTTTGTGGTAAACTGACCAGACTTCCAAGTTGACCTTATCGAGAATCAAGTTCAAAGCATGTCCAAAACTGAAACCATCATCATCAGTTGCAAAATATTTGGAAGCAGCTGTGAGACTATAAACAATCTTCTGTGGAGATGCAATAAGCCCATGTTCTTGATCATCTTCATCTTTGGTGACTCAATCAAGAAAAAACCAGAATTAAAAAAAATAAAGAATTATAAAAAATAAGAAGTAAAATTAAAGACAAAACATAAAAAATATAAAATCAAAAAAACAAAAACTGAAAATTTAATAAAATTAAAAAAATAAGAATAATACACGAATTACTAAATTAACATCAAATCTTCTAAAAATAAAAATTTACATATTAAAATTTAGATTTTCAAATATAAAAAATATTCAATTTATAATTAAATTCATAAAATATTTGAAAAATATTCAATTTATAAATAAATATTAAAAATATCGGTATCAAAGTTAAAATGATGTTTTAACTAAAATGTAATAATAATTTTACATAAAATTTACGCTTTTAACATGCCAAATTTAAAAAATAAAAAATTTTAATTTTAGTTAACGGATAAGATAAAACATATTTACATAAAAAGTTTTTATAATTTTTATCACACCTAATCTTTTAGCCAAAATTAAAGTAAAAAAGCTAACGTATTTAAACTAACTTCTCTAAATTTATTATTGGATAAAATATATTTTTTATTCTTGATGTTTAACAAAAGTTTATGTTAATTAATGATGAACGTGATTGATGGTGATAATAGTGAGTGATGGTGGTGATAGAGTTGAATGAAGAGAGAAAGAAGAGTGGGATGATAATAGGGATATAGGAGAAGGATAAAATAGAAATAAAAATATTAAAATAAGAATAAAGATAAAATTGATGATGCAAATTAAAAACTGTAAAAACAAAATTAAAACGAATTAAAATTTAGAAATATTTTAAAATTTTATCAAACATTAGGAATTAAGAATAAAAAATATATTTTATCTTTTATTATTTTATTATAAATTTTAAATATTTAGCTCTCCGCTTTAAATTTTAAATTCTAAACACAAAAAGCTCTAAATCCTAAAAAAATAAATATGTATAAACTCATAGACATGAAAATCTAAAAACTTTTAGTAAGAATATACATGATTATCTAACATATTCTTTTTTTCAATAATTTAGTTAGAATTCGACCCAAACGGCGAGAAGCATACCTTGTAGATTGGTTTGGTGGCGATTATCATCTTGAGGAGAAAGTGATGAATAAGACAAGAAAGAATGACTTGCAAGAAGCCTAAGAAGACGATCCACCATTGATGGTGCATTAGGGTTCTTGCCACCAATCTGTGAAGCAATGTCTTGAGCTGAGAGCTTTGCATGTTCACCACCAGCTTTGGCTATTATGTCAAAGATTCCAAGCTCAAATGCAGTCTTCACAACAAATGGAAACACCGCTGAAATTCCGAAGTCCATTGCAAAAAGCGTTCCATCTTCTTCTTCTTGTTTAAGAAGATGATGATGATTGTTATTGGATTCACCATCAACACCAACATTATTATTGTTGGTTTCTAATGAAGGAGCAGCCATAATAATCAATGATATATAGAAGATGGAGATGTTCTATATATTACAAAAAGTGAATAAAGTTGGTTATGATTCATGAATTGTGTGGGTATATATAATGGAGGATTTGTATCAAATCAATTTTAATTTGATTTAATTAATAGAAGTTGTTGCTACTTAATGAGCACCTTCTAGAATAAAATGGATCATTTTTCTTTTTATAGATAATATTTAAATTAATATGAAGATATCGCGTTATTCAAATTGGTTCTTAAAAATTTGTATTTTTATTTTTTATTAAGTAGAAGGAATTAACTATTAGTTAATTAATATTATTAGTCTTTTATTGTAAAATTACTTTTATAACTCACTTTCTAGAATGAATAATTATTTGGGGATTCGAATTTAAAGTATAACTTAAGAATTTAATATTGAGGGTTTAAAATTTTAAAAAATAATTGATATTAACAAAAAAGAGGAAGTTCACTCATTAGTTGATTTTTTTTTCTGTTATTATTCATTTGCTTGCTGATTGATCCTGAAAAAACTTAAAAGGAAAACCTTCATTTTTAATTTCATTATTTAATTTATCTATCAATGACCAACATATTTAAATAAGATAGATTACATGTTTAACTTTAGAAAAAAAAAAGAAAAAAAAAAGATTACATGGTTACAATAATCAATGGTATACTTAAATTAAAAACAAATAAAATGAGTTGCGAAACATGAGTTCTAGATTAGATCTGTTTAGATTGGCTTTTGAAATTTTTTTTTTATTTATGATTTATTTAAAAAATTTCTTATTAATAAAAATTGCTTTTTCTTTGGTTTTGTTTTTTTAAAAATAACACATTATTAACTTCTTAAAAAATACATAATTCACTTTTTTTAAATAAAAATACTTTTATAAAAAAATTATACAAATAATAAAAATTTGATGAAAAGTATTTTTTAACCAAAAAATACTTTTATTTTTTGAAAAAAAAGCCAATCCACACAATATTCAATTATTGATTGACCATACAATTTTAAAATACCACCATCTAGCTAGTAAAAAGTAAGTTTATGCACGTATGTTTGATATTTTGAACAATTCAATTAATTAAACATAGCTAAAGGTCAGAGATAAGTTTCTCTAATAATTAATTAGTGAGTTTTTTTCCCCTTTAATTCCATAGACAGATGTAGAGATTTCCTCTAGTCATACATGAAAATAGATTTATATATGTTTACATCCTTCTCATATATATTAGTAATTATTACTGCAAACAGGGGTTAATTATTTTTCAGAAGCTACGTGATTACGGTGACTATGATGCCTTGAAAGTTTTGTAAAAGATTAAAGAAAAGCATTTTTTATTAAAAATAAAAAAGGTATTACCAGACAATAAGAAAATCTTTTATTAATAAATTAATTAAATATTATATTTATCATTATTGACGTTTGGTGAAAAAATATGAATTTGCTCTATTACATATTTCGGACATAGCCTGAAATATATATCGGAACGAATCTGTGCGCTCATCAGGAGTAGGAATTGATAAGATTGTTAAAGAGGGGTCTCATGATAAGTAGACTCTCTCGAAAAGAAAGGAGAAAGAAGCAAACCCAATGGAGAGGGTTCAAAGTTAGTTAGGGGAGAGCGACGACTAGATCAGACTGCTGAAAATGGCTTAGGAATTTTCGATGATGAAGAAGATTTTATGTCCGGTTTAAATGAGCTTAATGAGGCTAGAGAGTTGAAAAGAAGAGAAGCAAAGAAAAAGGAGAAGGCACGTAAAAGTAGGCCGAATTAAGAGTTGGCTACCTTTTTAGTGATGGTGTACCTTATATGGGTTATATAGTCTAATTGAGTGTTTATTTTATGTTTGATATTAATCTAGGTGTTGGTATTATTGGATGTTTGATAATGTATTGTTTAGAAGAAATTGTAAAGAGTGGAAAATAGGATGTTTGTGTGTTGCAATTCACGGTGAAAAATAAAGTACTTTTTGTTTGGACTTTTTGGATCGAAAATAAAATCAATTTTTCTAAAATATGAACATGTTCTAGAATAAAATTGCATTTGTCACTCTCCTTTATTAAAAATTTCGAGTTCCAATATCTCTCTACCATATTTATAGAAAGGAAAAGCAATTTTTTTTACCGTAATATTACTCATTATGATATCAAATAATTATATTGTGTATAACTTAATAATAAAGAGGATCTTTTCCATTTTTTTTGTTGTTGTGATAATTATTTGATGTTCTACTTTTGTCTTCATTCACAAATAATGGACGGTTTATATTAAATCAATTTTTATTACAATATGTTGTTTTTATTTTTGTGGTAATTACGTATTATTAATTTATTTTTCGCTATTGCGTACTGTTGTTTTCATTAAAAAATAATTTTGCTTTGACTAACTCGTATTGCGTACGGTTGTTTTCATTAAAAAATAATTTTGCTTTGACTAACTCGTAATTAACTTTATTGGTTTTGTTAGTATACATATAAACATATTAAAACACATAATTTTTTTTCATTTGAGGGAGTGATTAATGTGTTGTGTGTTTTATGTGTACACCAATATTAATTGTAACTTTATTATTCGCTATTGTGTACAGTTATTTTTAAATAAGTATGAGGAATGAATAAATCTATGTGTACCATTGTACACACCTGTACACATCATTTAGCAACACAGGAAAATGTAAATATTAATACAGAAACTTACATTTTTTCTGTGCTAATATTTACATTTTTCGTGTTACTAGATGGTGTATACAGGTGTGTACAATGATACATCAAGTATTACTCATTAATTATTAATTAATTAATATTAGTCTTTTTATTGCAAAATTACTTTTATAACTATCAATTTTTAGAATAATTATTTAGGATTTTGAATTTAAAGTTTAAGATTGAAAATTTAATATTTAGAGTTTAAAATTTAAAATGAAAAATCATTTTAAAAACTTAATTGATATTAAAAAGAAAAGAGAAAGTTCACTACCTAGTTGATTTTTTTTGTCTGTTATCATTCATTTTCTAGCTGGTTGATCCAGAAAAAGCTTAGAATGAAAATCGTCTTTTTTAATTTCATTATTTAATTTGTCTCTCAATGACCAATATATAAAAATAAGATTACATGGTTTACAATAGTCAATCGTATAATTAAAAAGAGTAATGTTAGGGAACCAATATCAGGAGACTAATAGGAAGTTAATTAGTGTAATTAGGAAAATAATATGTGGTAAAAGAGGAAAGTAAAAATAGGAAAAAAGTCTATTAGCCACTTATTTGCTAACAAACTATGAGCTCCCTAAACTTTCTCAATTAAAAACTATATAGTCCTATTGAATCAATATTAGGAAGTTCTTAAAATGGCAATTAATTTAATTAAAATTATTATTTAAAATTGATCAAAATTATCATCTAAAATTAAAATAACTTATCATTTAAAACTGTCAACATTATCATATGAAACTAACTAAAATTATGCCACCACCACCACCAACAGCACCACAATTAGATCAATTTATTATCCGAAACGGATCAAAATTATTATTTGAAACTGACAAAAATTATTATTCGACCACCACCAACAACACCACCACAACAACAATCTCACCGCCATCACTACTACTATGACAACTGCAACACTACCATCACCACCACAACAACAACCACCTTAACACTATCACCACTATCACAATCGTACCGACCACCACTGTCACAACAATAAAGAAGAAGAAGGAGGAAGAATGAAGGTAAAAAGGAAATAGACATAGATCTGTGACATTTAAATCGCCTCGTCGCGACAGCAAAGGTGGCACGATGTGAAGAAGAAAAAAACCCGGTGGCGCCGGTGAAGAGGAAAAAAAAAAAGAGATAAAATTACGGTTTTAATTTGCTTCTATGGGCTCTCTAATTACTCCCTTATATGTTTCTTAAACTTTCTCTTAAAAATAAATTAAATAAGTGGCGATTGAAATATGACTTTGACATTAGTTATATTCAATGAGGAAACAATTTTAATTTTTAAAACACCAAGAGAGTAAGTTTATGGACGTATATCTGTGATATTTTGAGCAATTAATTAAAAATAGCTAAAGAGATAAGTTTCTTTTATAATTAATTAGTGATTTTTTTTTTCATAACAAGATGTAGAGATTTCTTCTAGGCCATAGCCCATATATGAAAAAAGATTTATGTTAACATTCTTCTCATATATATTAGTAATTAGTAAAAAAAAAAGGGGTTAGTTATTTTTCAGAAATCTTAAAACATTAAAAAAATATACTTTAATTTTACTTAATTATAGAACGACTTCGTGCTAAGTGAGGTCTCAAAAGGTTTTGTTAAAAATTAAATTAAAATAACAGTTTTTATTATTTAATAATAGCTAGCACTTTTTGTTTAAAAATAAAAAATTATCAAAATATAAAAAGTGTTAATTAATTAACAACACCTATGTAACTACCATTTCTATTAAAACATTTTATATTAGAATTCGCCTTAAAAAACATATATATATATATATATATATATAATGGAAAAATGGCCTCCAAATTCTATCTTTCTTTTTCTGAAAAAAACAAGTTATGGTTATTTTTAATTTAGTCCCCTAACTTTTATATTTTATTTGATGTATTATTGTAAAATAATTTTTTTAACATTTTTCGAAGGACAAGTTATCCTATTAAACCAAACACAATCCAATATTATCAAAATACATTTAAATGAATTTAATTATCAGATTACATCAAAACGAAATTTCTATAAAATTCATAGCAAGGTCCCATGGATTCGCAGTTTTAACGTTTCAAAGAATCTGTGGCAAGGTGTCACGGATTCTTAACAAGTTGCATTACGCTAGATCTATGGCAGGGTACTATGGATTTTTAAGGAATTGAGTTTTTCTTTTTTCTTTTTTTTCTAAATGTTTCTTTATTTTGGTTTACGGTTTAAAAAAATTTACGTAGAAAACTGTTCCGAAATTCACATAGGTTTAAAGCGTTTAAGAAATATGTAAAACAAGTCTGCATATACATAAATCTATAAATAAGTACATCAACAAGAAGTCTAAAAGTTCCGAAAACAAAAAATAGGGTGCAGAATAAAGTACATAAATAAAGTAAATAAAATAGCGAATAATCTACATATGGCCTCCAATACCGCAGCCTCGGCAACATGGAACTCCGAGGCCCGCCAACATGTTGCTGGCTCATCGGGCTGCTCAGCCGGTGCGGGTGACGCTGGAGGAGTCGGCACAGTGGCAGGCGCATGAATGGGACCTCCCATGATCCACCCGGCACGTGTGCTGCTGATGGAGGAGTCCCACCAAGCGGCATGAACACCTGCGATGGACTATATACAGGCTCATTCAGGTCGAAATGAACCTGAGAACCATTCAACTACGTGCCATCAAACTCCGACCTGTAACCACCGTCACCTGACATATATAGCTCGTCCAGCTACGCCTGCGACGGGGAGGCAAGGGTCGATGGGATCTCGGTCCCCTAGGTCTGAGGGG
This sequence comes from Stylosanthes scabra, assembly GCA_036250425.1. Taxonomy (NCBI): domain Eukaryota; kingdom Viridiplantae; phylum Streptophyta; class Magnoliopsida; order Fabales; family Fabaceae; genus Stylosanthes; species Stylosanthes scabra. Next base: position 21,436 of record JASCZI010121569.1, on the reverse strand, counting down.
CGGAGGGGAGGCCAGCCTGTGTGCTCGTCCCTGCATAATGTGCATGACTGGTGCTGGCACCTCCCTGACTCTGTTGTGTAGGGGCCGTGTCACCCCCCTTCCCGCGGCCTCTACTGCCTCTCCCCCCTCTCCGATGTCCATGGCCCTCGGACATGTGACTAATTTTTTGAGTCGGTCGCATTGCCGGCTCCCGGCGCATCGTCACCCATCATCTCATCCAACCACTGCCAGTCCCGAGTGGTGGTCCTCGTCCCAACCATCATCCTCCTCCCCAGTCGTCTGTTATCCGGCACATTTGGCACGACAGGTCGCTCTAGATGTGGAGCAGACTGTCTCTGTATGGCATTGACCGGGATCTCGTCAGCTGGCAGATGATGGTAAGCCCAGCCGGGACAAGGTACCTCCTAGCGGCGAGGAATCACCACGGAAGGAAGATTGCAGAGGGGCCAGGATCATCTGACTGTGCAACGTCAAACAGTTGGGCAAACTTGGATGCCCACAAACCATGCCAGCGCTGCTACTTCTTAGGCCACCACTGATCACTCATCTGTCTGTCCTTCGTATACAGGAAGTTGATGTTGAGTGGGGCATGAGGAGGATTCTGAACCCCTCCAAATTGCGGGATCACCTGATCCACCTGGTGCCACTCGATGGTCCCGAAGTATATAAGTGGGACGATCGAAGTCCAAAGGGCCCTGTGGTCGTCCTGTAGGATGGAACGATCGAGAACGGCTTCGACCGCATCCGTCCGATACGGGAGACAGACAAACTGGAGCATGGAAACCGTGTATAAGCCAAATATGCAAACATATTTCAATATTGAAATAATAATAAATTATTACATGTAACAAGCACAGAATAATTAGAACGAACCTCACGGAAGGGCATTAAATCAAGCTGCCTCCTGTGATATGCACTCGCGGCTCCTTCTAGTCGGACGTAGGGAGATACCTACCCCACCTAATAATAACATGAAAGGATAAGAAACCGTGCAACATAAAATAACGAATGCATAAAATCGAATAGTGCATAACATAAACTGTTACTTGGAGGCCAATGGCCACTCGAAGGTGTCGAACCCGGCCCGTAAAGTCTAAGGGTCGGAAACCGTCAAAATATTCAGCTCTGCACGACGTTCATGTTGGCTGCTCGGGTCAAACTCCTGTATAGCCAGGCAAGAACTGCGGATCCCCAGCTGTACTGACCGAGGTCGTCGATGTGCTCGACAAAAGGGAGCCAGCGGACATGAACACGAGCTGCAGTCTTGTCCCCAAAAAGTGATGTCGACAGCAGCATCATAATGTAAGTTCTAGCATGCCTGAGGACTAGCTCCTTGCTATCCCCATCCGGGAACTCTCAGAACCTGCGCTTGAACCATTAGAATATCACGGTGCAAGCATCCTGATCGCCGAGCACGGGTAGCTCGCCGAACATCTCCTCGAACCACTCCCACTGGGGTCTTCCTGTACCTTCTAGCATGAGCGCCTTGAAGTCCCACAGGCAGGCACTAACAGGCTCACCGTCGATGGGGAGACCCAGCCGGAATGCAATGTCCTCGAGGGTGACGGTGCACTCGCCCCATGGCATGTGGAAGGAATGGGTTTCCGGTCGCCATCTCTCTACGAAGGCACTGAACCAGAAGTTAGTAAGTCGTGCCACCGGGAACAGGCCGGCCCGCTGCACGTACGACTCAACACGTGGATCTAGGTCCATCGCAATCTGCCTACGCACACTGATGATACACCTAACAGGCTGCATTGAATAGGAATAACTATTAGCTAACGTAGTAATAAAACGGTTCTTAATAGTGAATATCTACGACGCAATAAATAATAACAGTAATTACATCATAAACCATAATACCTAAATGAAGCGAGCCTAAACCCTAAATAGATATTTATAGTGATTATCAATGACGCTATAAATAATAACAGTAATTAAACCCTAAATAGTAATACCTAAATGAAACTAGGCTAAACCATAAATTAAACAAGCCTAAACCCTAAATTAAACGACTCTAACAAATAATTCATATTTAACCATAAATTAATTTAAATCAATTAAAAAAAAGGCTAACCTTGGTGCTAACATTGTGTGCGACGTGTGAAATGTTGTCGAGCCGGTACATGTTCCGTCTATCCTCCGCAGCAATTTTCCTTGACCGTCGTTGTGCCATGACTAATATCCTCTAACTTCTCTCCAAATTTCTCTCTAAAATTCTCTCTCACTTTATCTCTCTAATTTTTTTTTTCACTTTCTCAAACCAAATGACCTACCACGGAACTTATACATTTTTATTTCAACTGAATTCGTGGCAGGATACCACAGATACTGACTGAAATTTTCATTATCTTGAATCTGTGGCAGACTGCCACATATTCAGAGCAATAACAAAACCATTCTGAATCCGTAGTGGGGTCCAATGGGTTCAAGAAAAATAATGGACTATGCCACAGATTCTATAGAAATGTAAAATCAACACAATCTAATCATTAAATCCGTTATAATATATTTTTATAATATTGGATTGTGTTTGATTTAATAAGGTAGCTTGCCATTTTTCGAAATATCATCCTAGCTCAGTGTGTCTGTATATATATTTCTATGTTTTCCTTTTTTCTACGGATGCCTTATATTTTTAATGATTTACATACATGTGCTAAGTTTTTTTATTTTTTTATTTGAAGAACATACATGTACTAAGTTATATTATTCTTCATTCAAGAATGATTAAAATTTTCGATTGACTAGCATCACTCATAATATTCAAACCGCTTGGTACAAGACTTATGTATATAATTAAAAAATGTTAGGTATAGCAATTAAGAATTTAAGATGGATCAATCACAAAATCAGGTGGTGAATATAATTATGAAGGGTACGAATTATTATTATATTTGTGTGTGGAACACATTTTGAACATAATATTTTTTGTGTTTAGCTATGTTGTATTCTCCGGAAAAACCGAAACCATTGTGTCTACAACTTTGACTTTTCAACACCTTCATGCAACGTTATCGCTCCAGTCATAGAGTATCCACTGAAATTTTTATGTTTGTTTGAATAAGTCAAATCATCATGTCCATAAAATAATAAGAGAAATAATGCATGAATATATATGGCACTATTGATTTTTTTTTTTTTAAATGAAACTAGTATGTGTGTTAACTGTTAAGGATGTAAGTTGGAGAAGGATGTGTAACTATATCAATGTGAAGATAAGACGGAGTGGGTCAACAATTAACATTCGGCTTACATTTTACGGGGCACAATAAAATATAAATCTATATGCAATCCCCGTGTAACAGAATTACATAGCTGAATATCCACATTTAAATATAACACCCAATTCATTCTTACGGCGTGTTACCTGTCTTCATTCAAATTAATATTATTGAAAAGTTTTCAATTATATCGGTACATCGGAATATCTATAATTTATAATCGTTAATTTTAATTTATATATATTTTTATTTTTTTAATTAAGATCAACGGTTACATATTATAGATATATAAGTATACTGATATATTTAAAATTTTTTCGATATTATAATAAAATGACAAAGATTGTGATATTAAGGCTAAAGAAAAATACACAACTTTGTTTTTCCTTTTTCTCCTTACTTTTTTATATGTTATTATATAAAGTCACATGATATTTTTTCTAATTAAAGATTACTTAAACTATATATACTAGTGTTTAATTTATGCAATGTACAGATTTTATGGTCTAATTTAACATAGTAAATTTAATATAGTAATTTATAACTTAAAAAGAAATAACCTGTAGAACGGTAGAAGAGTATGATATTCTCATCAGAGGCGGATATCGGTAGATCAATATGTTAACTAGCCTAGTGGTTGATCATGATTCTTTTGTCCTTTAAATCCCATTGCCTCATTTTAAATCTGGAAGTAACAACATTTTTTGGGCTATGGATTATGTTCAATATTTCTTTTACTATCCCTTCTATTTTACTTTTGACTAATTCTACGGAACCAACGTTAAGGGATCGATATGAAGACAATAAATATAAATAGGGGTGTTCATGTCCCGGACCGACCCGATCCGAACTTGATGTCGCCCGGACTTGGTGAAAGTTGGCTCATTTTTTGCCTGGCTTCAAAGTGGCCCAAAAGATTTGAAGCCAACCCGGTATTAATGTGAAGTTGGGACTAGGCCAACGCTCGAGTCATCCGGCCCCGACCCAGTGTCCGGTACTATATAAATTAATTTAAAAAATACTAATATGAAAGTATACTAGTATTAATTACATGATGTATATTATGGTGAAGGAGACACTGATAAAGAGATGAAGATTTTGTTTGATGAATAGTTGAATTTCAATAATGTAAAATATTTTATTTTATTTTTTATTAATTTTTAAAACAAAAGTAGTACAACTCTTCACCTTATACATGGTAACACCTCCTTATAGAATTGTCCTAATTACGTATACATGGTTCATAGTGTATTTTGTTACTTGATTTTTAAAGTTTTATAACGTTACTAATAGGCTTAGGCCCACTTCCTCCTTATCGTCCGAGCCCATAGATAAGAGAACAAGAAGAGAGTAAGATTAGAAACTAGAGAGAGTCTAAGAAAAAAAAAATTAGAGAGTCTCGGACTCAACTCACGCAGCAGCTTGCCTTCTTGTGTTGTATCCATTAGAATATATATATATATATATTTTTTAATTTCTATGAGACTTGAAAATTTGTACAATTATTTTGTGATTGATGATCATATTTTATTTTGAAATTTGATACGGATAGACTCGGATTTCATCCGATTTTTACTTGGTTTTCACTCGGCTCAAAAGAAGAGAGATTTTATCGGATTTGAAGTCAGATTAGGGTCTTAATAATAGACTTGGGTAATTTTAGGGTTGGGTCTGGATTAGGGGAGATCCGGCTTCATGTACACCCCTAAGTATAGCTAGAGAAATAGTAGGTGGTAAAAGAGAAAAGAAAAAAAATATTAATTTTCTATTGTCTTTCTAATATTGACCATTAAAATTTTTTCTTTACTTTTATGTTTTATATCATATAAAAAATACTTTAAATTTTAATTTATAAGAACTTGTAATTGAATATAGTGAAAAAATATATTTTCATCAAAAATGACTATTTTTGTTTTTTTCAAAATATTAAGATCGAAACATATTAAATAAATTATTTATTAGTATAAATATATTTTATATATCGCTGTCTCTAATTTATTTGAAATGCATGTATCAAATATTTTGAAGAAATTAATCTACTATATCTATGCTGTATATATTTTTTATAATAATAAAAATTAAAAATTAGTGTTTTATATTTAAGAAAAAACTTTTTATTTAGATGATTTTTTTAATGATATTAACATAAATAAGAAGTCTCCGGCTCCCACTTATAAGATTTTTGCATCCGCCATTAATGTAATCAATATAATAAATAAAATATATAATTTCTTCTTCCTCTCTCTCCCCTCTTTTATTTTCTGGCTGATTTTTATCGACGAAAAATTTCGCCAATATTTTCGCTGATAATATTAAATTTTTTTTTAAAAAAATTTGATGCATAAAATATTATCGGGAAAAATTCATCGGTAATTCCTCCAGTAACATTAGCAGAATTTAAATTTTTTTTTTATAAAAGATAGTTTTTCTGGATGAATTTTAAATAGAATACCAAATAAATTAGATTCATACAAATGACATGCTAAATAGTAAATACAATTGTCATTTGCAACATGGAATGCCAGATGTAGAAGGTTTGCAACATGGTAATACAACTCTTATTTGTGTTAAGTTGCAACATGAAAGGAAACAAAGCAAGCAGATTGTCATATAAACAATATCTCAAAGTCTTCAAATTTTTATATCTTTGTAGGATTCATAGCTGCCAAAAGACAATTTTTGCATCACATTAGCAGAGTTAGAAGTTAATGTTTCACACATTATTTTTGTAATTTAGGCATGAATAAAATAAAGAATTATTTCTTCTTCTAACTAAGCAAGAAAGCAAAATACCAGGCAATCATTAATTTCCAATACATACAATACATTAAAAAAAAATCAAATTTTCTAATTATGAAAAAGACAAAAATCAAATCCAGTGAACACAAGCAAAAAATAATATACTAAATCATATTAAACAATGGACATATTGATTTACTAATTAAATTGAAATTAATTTTCTTAGATTCGAGTTCTCTGTTACTTCTTAGATTCTATCTACATTTTATAAAACATTGCTTACAGTTTTTATTTTTTAAGCCTTTAAATAATTACATCTTGCGAGCTTTAAAGTTCACCACCCTGCACACATGCTCCAATTATAACTAAATGTTATTACATGTTCTACATTTTATTCTTTTAGTTATTTGAACCTGGTTACTTATATCTTGGTACTCTTCCATTGAATTAGAAGAACGTGTCTTCAATCTTGACTCAAAAACCGAGGCATTGAGGACCATGTGTAATGTAATCAATAACGTGACCAATTAGTAAATTTTTTCACATACATTCTTAAGAAGTTATCAAGTTCAACCTTCATTCTTCTCTTTATAAAATAGAATGACGCTGAAAGAAATTGGGAAAATAGAACATCTATATTGTAGTAGTCTAAGGTGACAATTGTGTGTGATAACATGAACATCAAGATCTCTTAAAATAGAATTACATGCTTGAATCTGAATTCAAGAAATAGGATCATAGCTACTAGGGAGGTTCTTCTTGCTTTTCAAGTAATATATCTATACAAGCAATGGTAGCAATTAACCTCAGCAAGTAATATATCTTCTATTCTTCTTACAACTCAAAAACTTTTAGTGAAAATAACCTCAGCAAAATTTCCATATTCCTAGCATATTCTTTGCCATCAAATACAATAACATATAAGATCACAAAATTTGAGAACGCGTTTTTTAAATAATAGAAATTTAATTACAAAAGTTAAGCAAAATTAAACACAAATTGTTATTAATAAGCCTAATGACTAACATATAAGATCACAAAGAAATGGGGTCAAGAGAAATCAAACTCCATCCACTCATCACAATAGCCTTGGCACGCGGGTGGTTGGTTAAGGTTTGGGCTTCTGGTGGTTGAGAGAGGAGGTGGGTGTTTTGTTTGAGTTATAGAAGTGGGGAGACAGAGGCTCGCGCTCGGACTATAATCATGGATTATTGGCGGATTTACCAGAAAAATATTCGCTAGTAAATTTGACACCCTTAAATCAAACGTTATGTTTCGTAAAATTCATTATCGTTGGATTATTGTCGGATTTATTCGACGATAACATGTAGCGGGGCGTTAGCGTCAAAATTGTGTCATTTACTAATCTGACGATAATAATTTTAGATGACAAAACTCAATTTAGTTCCGACAGTAACTTGGTTGGTAAATTCATCGATAAGGAGCGTATTTCTTACCGTGCATTGCTTTGGCATGGCCATGTGGTAGCCACGTTAAGTTAATGTCACTTAATGATAATAATAGTAAGATAGAAAGTTGTTTGTATTAGGAATATAAATACAGATCTTATAAAAAAAGGAATATAAATACAGAAATAAATAAAGTAATTTTGTGTTAAAATAATTTATTTGTCCAACATTTTATCATTTAAAATTCTTGAGAGAAACACTAACTGAGAGACACACTTGCTGGCTAGTTACTTGTAGAACTCCATAACCCAATATATAGAAGCAGAGCAAACAAATTTGATGGCAGAAAATCCAGAAGCCTTGGCCAATTGAATGAACTCATGCTTTGTTCTCTCTTTTCCTCCAATGTCTTGAGTCATCATAAATAAGTCACCTTTGAAAGCAGCCTGAGCAGCTTTTGTATTCTCCGGCAAAACTGGAACCATTGTTTCTACAACTATCACTTTTCCATCCTCAGGAATGGCCTTGTGGCAATTCTTCAACACCTTCATGCATTGTTCATCACTCCAATCATGAAGTATCCACTGAAATTTTTTGTTTAATGTTTATAAGTCAAATCATCATGTCCATTAAATAAGAGAACACTACAGAAAATTCGCCCATTACCGTGGAAATTATCGTTGAAAAATAAATTAAAGTTTGACGCCATCTATATTATGGTCGAAATTACCGTCGAATTTGTTTCGATGGTAAAAGTCTCGACGCAAATTTTTAAAAATATTATTATCGTCGAATTTTGAGTTCGACGGTAATTTCCATCGAATTTACCGTCAAAAGGTTTCAAATTTTAAATGGAACTAGTAGGTGTGATATGCAGGTAAATGGAGAAGGATCTTTAATTATATGCGTATAGAAGTAATTAGACAAATTGGGTCAACACACAGTCTACATGTTGAATAAAAAGTCAACACATAATTTATATTTTGCTGGTACACAATGAGACATAAATCAACACGCATGTAACAAGCGTGTAGCAGAACTACACAACTAATTAAACATTCACGTACAAGCATAACACCTAATTTACTCATACACATGAATAACACATATTTTTCATTTAAAAAATAATTTGTGTTACCTATCTTCATTCAAACTAATATTGTGATGCTAAGGCTAAAGAAAAATACACAATTTTGTTTTTCTCCTATTTTCTGTATGTTATTATATAAAGTAAGATGATATTAATTTTCTCTAATTAAAGATAATTTGAATTATATATATCATGAAATTATTTTTCTTAAAAACTTAACCTCACAAGAGACAACATAAATCTCTAATAATAGTTAAAGACCAATATATATATGCTTAGTTTGTGTTATCAAATGAAGTATTTGCAAAGGTCAAATACAAGTTTCTAACACCAAAGAATTGTATGTTTGTATTTTTATGTATACCAATTAAAGTAGAGCAAGTTGAAGAACACATTAAAATAGAGAAAATGACATTTCTTTCTTTAAAAATTATCTAAAAGACATTCTTCTTTCCTCTTTTCACAAAGTCTACAAATTAGTAATAATATTTTGGATTATTCAAATGATAAATCTTTTAAAAAAGTATTATTATTAATTCATAAAATTAAACTTGAATAACATATCACCTTCATGAAAATGGCATCTCCATTAGGAACACTCTCAAACATATCTCCTCCTACATGTTCCACACCTGCAATAATATCATGCCAGAGCTTAATAGCACATTATATATAGTATTCAGAAGTTGGTCAAGATTTGCAAATATATCTTTGATTTTATATATATCCTCCTTTTTGTTTAGCTATCATTATCATTTTTTGGTAATCATTAAATTAATGTACATATTAATCTAATGATATACCAAAACTTATATCCAAATATATTGACTTAAAAAAATATACAAACAACAACACCCAACAACAACAACAACAATAATAATAATAATAATAATAATAATAATAATAATAATAATAATAATAATAATAATAATATACCGGCATAGTTGGGGGCATGTTCAATAACATGAGGCAAGTCAAAGTTAATAGCATTGATATTTGGATATTTGGAAGTGATCATTTTGAGATTGATGCCAAGACCACCACCAACATCAACAAGTGTGTTAATGTTGTTGAAACCATCATAGCACTCAAGAACCCTCTTCATCACTATGGTTGTGTGGTTTAGCATAGCTTTGTTGAAAACATCATTGAACCTTGAATCTACACTTGTGTACTCAAAAAAGTCCATCCCATGGACCCTATTGAATGGCATACCTCCTTCCAATATTGCTCCTTTCAGTTGGCTCCTTTAATTCAAATTCAAATAATTTATTATCATTATGTCGCCTAAAATTCATAATAATTATTAAAGGAAAAAAAGAGAAAAAGAAAAAAAAACCAGCTCCAATCCATCTGATTATTTCGTCTCATTACCTATTCTGCCCCGTCTTATATAGATGTATATATAATTTAGTTTAGAAAAATCCTAAATCTGATTTTTTTTAAAAATTTTTTCATTTAAAACTATTGTGTTATTTTCCTACTACAAATAATTATCTATTATTTATATTTAATTACATTTTCAATATATTTTATTATGCAATAAATTTTATTAAGTAATCAATTTATTTTTTATGTTATAGATACATGTAGATTTAGATATGAGACAATATAAATATACTTATGGATACTTATGAGTTTGATTATGAGATTAAATTTAAATATCCATGAATAATATGGTGGATATTGGTACCTTCAATATTTATCCCAATCTGATTTGACATATTATCATTCAATTTTTCCCCACCTATTTAATATTTTATAAATATAGATATCTTTAGTTTTTGTTAAATATAGGTGATAAGGATCTTCTAAAATTGGTTAAATTTATAAAATCGTAAAGTAATATTTTATAATCACCTTTAATTTTATAATTTAATTTTTATTATTTTTTCCTATAAAGTAACTTATAATTTTAAAGGAATTTGATCATTTTTAAACCCCAATAGAAAGAAGTTTAGCATAAACCAAATAAATAAATAAATAAGACCTATATATGTAAAAAATTTACACAAAGAAAATGTATTACACGAGGAAACATATTAAAAATATAGTCATTTATATATATATTTTTTATCGGTTTAAACTTTTTAAAATGGTAATTTCATTACCGTTGTAATAGTGGAAGAGAAAGGGAAAATGTTTTTAGAAAAATTTAAGGTTATGGATTATGGATAGGTATATTGGAATAAGAAAATATTTTCATCAAAAGAGAAGATAATAATTTTCAACCAATATATAGAGATTTCATCAAATCTCTATTTATGTAAGTTGGAAATAAATAATGGTTACTAACACTCAGTCACAAAAAAAAGTTACTAAAACTCTAGAAGTCATTGATTACTTATTATACTTCCAGTTTATATACAACTTATATTTATGTAATGGAGCTGTGAATCTTAGTATAAATTGAGTTTATTACACTTTATTTGATTATACAAACTATTCTTATATTAATAATAAGTATTCAGTTTTGCATTCATATAACTTTAAAGAAAAAAAAGATAGATTTGTAAGTATTGAAAGTGCTGAAAATAACAAATTAAAGCTGTCTTTAGTATATATTAAGAACAATATTTGTTAAGAAAGAGTAAAATTTTAAAATTAGACACTTAACCAAGAAATTCTAATACTAGAGTAGTGAGTAATAAAAGTTAAAAGTTTTGTGGTAAACTGACCAGGTTTCCAAGTAGACCTTATCCATAATCATGTTTAAAGAATGTCCAAAACTGAAACCATA
>JASCZI010121568.1:17185-28978 GCA_036250425.1 Stylosanthes scabra | reverse complement strand
TGACTAAATAGGCTTGGTACACCTATTTTAGTTCATATGCATGTTTTGATTAACTTTTTCTATATAGGGGGAACTACATGTTTTATTATTTTCCTATGTTTTTGCTTATGACAAAAGGGGGAAAATAAGTTGAGGATATTTTCTAAAAATGTTTTGGAAAATTCTCTTATGATTGATAAATTGGTTTTACAATTGTTTTATGTATATGCACATATTAAGGGGGAATTATGCAAGGTTTTAGGAGGAACTCTCGAACTTTTGTAAAATCTCCAATATCTTTTGAAAGTTTTATAAACTTGTGCATATTTCATAAATTTATCAAAAATATTTCTTTCAAATCCTTTTAAACAAAAAATTATATCCTCAAAAATGTTTGTCATTATCAAAAAGGGGGAAATTGTAAACCATGTTACAATATGCATTATATGTTTAAGGTTTTGATGAATGACAACCATCGAAGGACTTGAGGATTCGCGTTGAAAGCAAACAACAACGACAAGAAATAGAAGTCCGCAAGATCAAAGAAACAACGTAGTAAGTACTTAGGACTTAGGTAATTTCTTGTAAGAACCAAAAGTTAAATATCTCTCTCACACACACACTTAGAAAATATTTTTACAAAGTGTTTTCAAACGGAAAAATTTCTTGCGACAAAAACCTACGATGATCATACTAGCCATATATGATTAGAAACTTTATTTCAAATGACCAAAACCTTACGGATTGATTATAACTTGTTTAGAATCAATTCTTGAAGGTACAAAACGTTTTTGAAGGGTATTTGACAAAGGGAATCGATGCACACACTCTAGAGCATCAAAATACCATTTTTTAACGTAATGGTATCGATACCCTAGAGCATGGTATCGATACCCTCAGGCCAAATTTCAAAAATTTGGCCCAAACGGTCATAAGGGTATCGATACCCTCATGCATGGTATCGATACCCTAGTGCTAAAAAGCACAAAAACGGCTAGTTTGACAAAACGATTTGATTCCATTCACACCCAAACGGTTCTCTAAGTTTGGGAGCCTATAAATACATGTTTATGAAGCTCATTTACAACACTTGATCATTTGCAAAGCTTCTTGATATTATTCTTTCATTTCATATCTATTTCAAAGTGATTTTATGCACTAAATTGAGAGATACACACATTTGGTTCATAGCACTTCAAATTTGTTATCATATACTCATCTCGTGAGTTCTCAAAATTCTATTTTGTTCCATTTGTAAGATAAGAGATTGGTTCTCTTATTGGTGAGCGTTGATAAACACTAGTCGGTGAGATAAACACTTAAGAGAAATCTTGAGGTTAGGTAAACTTCGAGTGAAGTGGGTTATCGAGTTGTACCGTAAGGTGTTCGATTCAAGCTCTTGTTGTAAACGGTTTATCAAGCACCTTGAAGCTTGTTGATAGTGGAACTTCTCAATTGCGATTGAGAAAGAAAGTGGACGTAGGCGAGAAATTGAGCCGAACCACTCTAAATTTGGCATATCGTATTTCTATCCTTACTTCTTATATTCTTGTCATTTACTATTATACAAGTGTTTTGGAAAGTACAAGATCCTCGTAAGTACCTAAGAATTGACTTAAGCCCTTGGAAAAATACTAGTACAAGCATTTGAGTCATTTAAATTTCAAGTAATTTAAGCTTCCGCGAAAATTTATCATTGTTGTTATTATACTCAATTCACCCCCCTCTTGAGTATACGTGCTACGTGACTTACAAATAGGACCTCGACGGCGTCCTTAACAATTGGGGAAAGGTAGAGCCGAACATGGGCCCTGTTGGAAATGATCAAGGACCCTACCAGAAGCAGACTAAGCATCGTACTACTGCCCAGTTACACAGAGGATCGTGCAATTTTCAAGTGTGGGGAGGAAGGTATTTTGCGATGGCGCAACACAGAAATAAAAAGGGTCAACATTTTTCAACCTTTTTGTGACCTTTACTATCTAACCATAGCTTATAACGTAAGTGTTTTGTATATATTTGTTTAGCTGCTTTATATTGTCGATGCTTGTTTAACGTGACTCTGCTTCCTGACTATGATGTGAATATCTGCTAATATTCGGATTTCTTAAACTGTTGCTTTCTTTTTGGGGACCCCACCCATCAAAATTTTTGAAAATCTTTCTAAAATTGACTTCACATTTTATAAAATCATCCAATCATAGATGAAGGGAAAGAACACACAAACCTAGAGAGCTTTTGAGCCAAACTGTGTGGTTCTCTAAACCACTTATTTTCTTTCATGTGTGTTAATTCCTTTCCTATGACTGCCTAATTCTCTATGTCTGTTGTTGTATATATTTGTGTATTCATATGATTAAGGCCTTCTTTTGTGTTAAACCCACGAACCAAATAAAGCCTAATCCTTTACATTTTATCCCTTGCACCCGATCTTTGAGCCTTATATCCCTTTTGTTCGTAATTAGCACAATTTCAAGCCTCAAAAAGTGAAAAACCATTACTCGACCCTACTTGATCTTTGATTAATCTAGGATTTAGTGGGTGGTTTACTTTTTGAGAGAAGAAAAGGAAGGGATCGAGGATAAATTTTCTCGAATGGATAAAAAAGGGAGAGCTTCAAAGAAATACCAAAGGTATTTGGGGGCACATGTATGCATAAAAACAAATTAAGGCACTTACACAAAAATAAAAGGGAATAACGAGGGAAAAGAAGAAAATATAAAAGAAAAGTTTCGAAAGAAAACCTCGTCATTCCAAGTAGCAAAGCTACAGAAACTAGAAAATAAGTGCATCTGATGTTCAAAGAAAGGAAAAATGCATATCATGTAACATCATGGGTTTTGGGAACAAGAGTGAAGAACATATGGGTAGGTGCATTTTAGATTAATCAAAGCATTCAAGTTTCAGCTCACCTTACCAAAAATTCAACTTTTGAACCTTCACCTTGGCCCCGTTACAAGCCCCGAAAGACCTTTTGATGATTACACAGGTATATGCAACAATATTGATTGGTGAGTTGAAGGGCAAGTCAAGAAAAGCAGGAATTGGATGGGAACCGAGAGCCTTTCTGACTCGATACACTAGAGTGAATGAGCGTAAACACGATCAGGTGAGATTCTTATTCCTCGACTCTATGACTTGTGATCTTTTATACTGTGTAAGTCAATTATCTTTTTCGAGCTTAAACGTTTTGTGGGTTAGCATTTGTTGTAATGCTCTTTGCCTGTCTCTTTCTCACAGTTTCCGATTTCCTTCTATTTTCTGTAGATTTATTCTCATCATAGCCTTGGTACAGTTTTCCTCTACATTTGATTTAATTGGGCATGAGGACATGCCAAAGTTTAAGTGTGGGGAGGTTGATAAACCCTATTTCGATGGCTTATTTCATATCATAAATTGACTAATTGTCAACCTTTCACCACTTAAATACATGAGAAACAAGCATGTTTTCGTTTAATCGTTCCTTAGGGCTGTAAATGTAATTATCTGCTATTTTAGCCAAATTTTATTGTGTTTTAAACTGTTTCCCATTCCGCAGGATGCCTTGATGTGTGCGTTCAAGTGTTTCAGGCTTTAACAGGCAAAGTTCGGAGCGGAAGTGGCTAAAGAGAGCATGAGGAACGAGAAGATCGCAAAGAAAAGCTTAAAGGCTAAATCTAGAGCCTATGCGTATGCACCAAAGGAGCCTATGCGTACGCATTGCCATGCCTTGGGCGTCACGTCCTAGCTGGAACCGGACCATATGCGTACGCACCTAAAGGGCCTATGCGTACGCATCAGTGGCCAGATTTGTGCCTATACATAGAGGAAGCATTCACCATTTTTGGGGAGCCCTTTTCACTATTCCTTTAGTTTAGTTTAGGGTTCCATTAGTTTTCTTTGTCCATTTTTACTAGCCAAACAATTTACTGCTTTTATTTTCTGTTTTGCATACTGTTACTCTGTCAATTTTAATTTCGAATTATTCAATATTACTGCCGTTATTCTGCCCATTTTTCATTATGTCTCACTGTTATGCTGCCCGTTTAAATTTTGCAATTATGATTTCCATATGTAGTGAGTAGTGACCATAGTGATTCGGCTATGGGGTGAAATGTGAGAATGATCTTAGCTGCCAATCCCTAAGGGCAATAGATGGGAGGAACGAAGTTAATTTTGATGCCATTAACGCTACGCCCCTGCCAGCAGTGTGGGGACCTTAAACGAGACAGACTCAATTCGGTGCAAAGTGCACTAATAGTCAGTTCTTCCTGGTGACGTGGGATTTACTCGAGTTCTGTTGAGACTTAGGTCCCCTGCTATTGTGTATGCCTAGGACATTCGGATAAGGGTTAACTTCGCCACCCTATGGTGGTTAGTTTCCTTTAGGTGACAGTCCATCCAATCTGGGATCGGTAGTGCTCATAGGGACGCATAGTGTTTCAACCCATAGTCGGGCACTCTTTAATACATTGCTATTTTAATCTGTTTTCTTGCGCTTTGCTCTTAAACAAACAAACTGCAACCAACCCCGATATTTTCCCAACCAAAGACAAACCCTTGTTTCTTCTTCCTAGGGAGAATGACCAGAGTCTACTACTTGGTATTTTAAAACTTGGTCGCATCTCTATGACACTTTTAAATTTGGGACCGCGGCCCTGAGAAGGCTGCGCGCACCACTTGTCGAATCTCCTCATGCTTTTTAAGAGAGCTTTTTGTAATCGAAGCTCCATAGCAACGAACTCTACCCGATTGGTCCTTTCCTAGCACTTGGACAAATGCATCCTCATGATTTTCCCCTACCTCTATGCGGCTTTTGAGTTCATCCTATTAAACGTGATATTCAATTACATAAATACAAAACCATATTAAATTAGTTGTGCAAAATAATTTAGAGTTTATATTTCTGCAAACTTAAATAAAAATACAAACTACTCACAATTGTAGATTGTGATTTAGGATCAATTTCTTTCCCTTTTTTGCTGCTGCGAGTTACTGTGAAGATTTCAGCCCTTGATGGCTCTTCATTGTTCTTTATTGTTGTCTTTTGCAATGGTATACCACTCACACTTAAATAGGACTACCTTAAATTGGCCATAATAATCCAACTCAAACATATCAGCGATTCTACCATAGTAAGTCACTTTTGCTTCAACTAGGTTCTTGTCTTTCGCACTAGCATAACTTGTAGTCAATGCCTCCAACGTCACACTGCTGTTTTGGGTTTTACGTCTCGCATTACATTGCCTTGTATGGAACCTGTACCCGTTGATAACATAACCTAAAAATCTTTCCGCTACCATATACGGACCCCTTGCCAACCTTTTTGCCCATCCAGGGACATCCTTTTTCAAAGCACATTTTTTAAACCACTATGAGAACTGTTGACTATGGTCTTTGGCTTTCTCCCACTTTGTTCTACGTGGATTGTTGTCATTAACTGCTGTCTCATCTTCTCTGAAGATATCAAATAGTCTTCTTCGTAATTATGCTAAAATTTTATGATTACGAACTAACAAACGACGATGATGGAAATAAAAAAAACATACCTCATGTAGACTTCAATCTCATCATCACAATTATTTAGAAGGTAAGCATGAGCTTGCCTTGCTGTTTTTTCATATAACATGAACAGATCTCCAATTTTCCCACCCAAAGGACATCTTTTCCTTGGAAATAAACTGGGACTTCGCACCTCATCTGAAACACACTCATCATTGTTTCGAGGTATTCTATTGAATCTTGTCTGAACATCCTCATGCAAATATCTTGAGCAAAAATTTATACACTCATTTGCCAAATATCCTTCGGCAATAGACCCTTCTGGACGACTTCTGTTACGAACATATGACTTCAGTGTGCACATATATCGTTCACGGGATACATCAAACAATATTGATGCATTCAAACACTTTAAAGAATGCCATGAAGCATACATATAACATAAATAGGAAATTAATAGATGCATTCAAACACTCATAATCTAAACTTAATTTAAGTCCAAAGCAATAACAAAGCAGCAAACACTCATAATCTAAACTTAATTACCTTTAAGTAAAATTTTGCCAAAAAGCAGACAATGCTTTCTTAAACTTGAACTATGCAAGAACAGTTCACAAATTCTCAAAGATCAAAATAGTAACAAGTTTATTAAGTCAAGAAATTTATGAACCCTAATTAAACTTGTAGCAAGTCTTGTAATTTATTATTACTCAAATCAAATAAAATTCTATCTATTATAAATAGGATATAGATAATGTTTCCAATAATAATTTATCATGTACTGACAACTATGAGAAAAAAGAGTTTCTTCTATTACTAAATAATAAGTGCTAAACAAGAGGAAAGAAAAACATGGTAGTGCATTACAAATATATAAAAGCTTCCTGTTATGAAAAAAGCAAGTAATATTGAGCTCTTTAATTTGCACTTGTTATGCTTATCAGTTTACAAATAGTTTGCCTAATCCAAATTCATAGCTTCTTGAAGATTAAATTTGGAATAACATTAATGTTCAAGCAAGCTAATTAAGGTTTCCAATGAACTTGATCAACAGGGAAAGAAACAACATGTATAGAAACCACAACACACAATTCATTTCATATAACATAACAAATTGTCAAATAATATATAGTAGCTTCTGCAAGTTACAAACAAATTGTCTCAGATTACTATTATTACTAGTTCCATATGCCAAATTCTCCCTAAAAAAATAATTGTAATTAAATCACAAGCATTGCTAAACCAAAATTAATCACATGTATATGATTTAGCCAATCCTATCTTATGAGAAATAATCACATTCTTTACCTGATTCTACAATACTAATTTATTACTAGTATTATATATTGTAATAGCAAAGAGTCACATTCAATGAAGTCTATTCTATTTTCTTAACTCATCACAAGCTCTCACCTTGTCACTGTTTCAAGAACAAATAGTATGATAGATTTAATTGTAACAAGGTTTATGGTTATGAAATACTTAATTTCATTGTCTAAAACTTTATGTTTTCTTACGTTAGGAAAAAAAATCAGAATAAAAGTGTTAATGAAGAATCCATCCCATAGAAGTAAAAGTAAGAATATTCTCGGAAAAATAAATAAAAAATAAATTTGATGTTGTAGCATGATGAAAATCATAGAGAAATATCATATGTATAACTATAGTTTGTCACATATTAGCCAAGCAACAAATGGTAACACTCAGGTAATAAATAAAAATTTTACATTCTTGAAAAATATCAAAATACTTTGTGACTCGTGTTTTTGTCATATAAAACAAAGTTGTTATAAAATAATTTATTTAAAAAATTTAAACTAAATTTTTTTTCATATTTGCCAACATTCTAGGATTCACCTTCAAAACTGAGGCAAGTAGATCATCTGGAAGGGTATCCTTGAAGTCCCCACGCTTCGCTTTGCAAATGGTAGTTCGGTATGCACTGGTATTCAAGTAAAACTCAATTCAAAAGTCTAATAATGCCATCAATAAAAATATATCAGGAGTTTAGGTTGAAATTCATAGTTCTTACGCTACAATCACCACATCATCATCATCTCTAGGTACACCTGGTCGCCCATAAGCATAATCTCCAGCAGCACAAATTGAAGCCTAACAAGAAAAAATGGGTATGAGAGTTATGTTAGTTAATTATATATCACTATGAAGCATGAACAAATGAGAAAACAAACTTGTTCTTTAACTGCTTTGGAAGAATATCAATATACAAATATAGTTCAATTCAAATTACATTCTTACAATCTTTAGATTAATTATACTTTATCTGACAGTGACATATAACCATAAATCCAAAAATCATTATTCATTAATGCAAAAACACTTAAATTAATATGAATCACAACTTTCTCTGTCACTGTCTTTCCAAACTTATTTTATCATCTTTCTAAACACATCCAAAATTACAGAAGAATTCAACTCAAATAGTATGACAGATTTAATTGTAACAAGGTTTCATAAGAACGTTAAAATCATCCTCTAATTTTAAGTCAGTATGATATAAGAATAGCAATTCATTACAGAAACACCAAATCATACCAAAATTCAATTAAAATGTTAAAATCAATTAAACTGCCCAAGTAAGTTAAGGTTACCTTAAGAAATGCAAATCAATTAAGGGTTCACAACAATAGTTAAAATATGAGTTAGCAAACTTTTTTTTAAAGAAAAGAATGGAATGGTAATTAACTAATTAAGAATAGCTACACACTTCCCAGAATATGAATAATATTAAGACCAAAGCGAGAATCCACGTGATAAACTCGACTGTGTTTCTTCACTTAACTATAACGTACTTAAGAATCTCAAAAGGAGCGACCCGCAGTAGGTTAATCATACCACAACATCAACAATGCAGCAGCGCAACCGAACCAAAGAGCTGTAACAGCTGCAACGAATAGCAATCCAGCGGCTGATAATCAGTGAGACTGCAGCAGCAAAGAAGCACCATACCGAAAGCCTTTAAAGAAAAGCCTCGACTTAACCAAGACCTACAAAGAACAATGACAGTGAAGTTTAGAGTGTCACTTAAGTAGCGGAAAGCCCAATACTCTTGTTTGAACCCTCAAAGGGATAACAGAAAAAAATTTACTAAGAGACAGAAAACCATAGAAATTTCCTAACAATAACACAAACAACAAATTTTCAATCCTGGAAAACACAATCACAAAAAAATTTTCAGTCATGGAAAACATAAAGCTGAGGAAAAGTAAGCTGAGGGTTTGCGACACTGACCTAGGGTTTTGCGATGTGCTCAGAGATGAATGGTTTTGAGAAGGTATCTCAGAGAAACAATGGAGGGTTTCCGACACAGACGGAGTGCCGAGGGAAGGAGGGCGACGGATGGAGCGGCGATGGCAAACGGAGGTTGCAATGGACTCTATTTCCCCGTGATGAGTAATAAACAGGGAGCAGCGGCGGAGGGAGCACCGATGGCTATGAAGAGGACGCGACGAAGGCTGGGGTTGACGGAGGGAGCTGCGACGGAAGTGGGGGTTCATGGAGGGAGCCGAGACGGAGCTTTCTTTCTTTTTTCCTTTTGAGTGCAGATCGAAGGAGTTAGTGAGAGATGAGGGCGTGACGGAGGATGGGGTTTGACTGCGGTCTCTAGCACGACGGAGGGTGCGGCGACAGAGGGTGCAGATCGAAGATTAGTGAAGAATGAATGGCGGCGGAGGGAGCGCCGGCGTTGGTAAAGAGGTCACAATGGAGGATGGGGGTTGATGGAGGTCTCTGGCGCGACAGAGCGAGGGTGGGGAGTGAAGGGCGCGATGACGGAGGATGGGGAGTGAGAGAGCAGCGAGGAAAGGTTTCTGGCAAAGGGGGTTTTTGATTTTTTTCTAAGTCTCAACACATACACCACATACACGAAATAGCTTATTGCTAGGGATTTGATTTTTTATTTTTTTTTTGGTATTTGGGACGTGATTTTTTTCCTTTCTCTCTTTATTTTAGAGCCAAATAATTTCAGCATGTGACTTTTGTGAAGTGAGGTAAATTTTTTTGGTGCCAAAAGATGAAATATTGGCGCTTCACTCTTTCTAGCTTGGTGGGAAGAATTAATTATAAAATTTTAATTGAAAGTTGTTGGGCACGCTTTTGTGAGGTGCCCATATATTACAAAAATTAGCACCCTTTATGAGGAAATAGCACGCTTAAAATGGTAACCGAATAATAAACAATAGCCACGCTTCATAAAAGTACCTCTCTCTCTCAAAGGCGTGGCTATATCTTCACACAAGAGTTACGCTTCAAAAGCGTACCAATATCCATCTGTGGCCACGGTTCTCATAGCGTAACAGTAAAATGTGCCGATATCTCTAATCAATTGCCACCCTCAAAAAAGCGTAGCAATAGACCACTTATGGCCACATTTTTGAAGCGTAGCTAAAAAAAGGGTGGCGACAGGCCTAATATCTTGTAGTGCCTGTTCAACACTTTTCATTCCAAGCCTGGCATGCACAACTTCTATACTCCTAGCTTGCGGGGGGATTTGGCCAATAAGAATCACTCTGTAGAAATTACAGAAATTAGTTAGAATGCACAATAAGATGTATCAAGTTTGTTATTGGTTATTTAATCATAGCTAACAAGTTTGTTAAGTCAGTTAGATAATTAAACTTGAGAGGTTAGTTAGCATAGCTTAGCTTAGTTAGACTAATTAGCTTACTACACTTAGTAGTTAACTATGGTTAGTAGTTAGTTAGCTGATATAGTATATAAGCACAACATTGTAACAACTTTTACTTTGAGATTCATCATTTTATTTCATTTCTCATTTCAGATTCTGCTTGCTTCTCTTTGTTCTCTCTCAACTTTTCACTTCATCTCATCTTCTCTGCACTCAGATCATGAGTTTGCACAAAAATATCTTCTCATTAAGATATTCATTTAGCCACATTTTAATTTAAAAGCATAATTTAGGAGAGAAAGTAACAATTTAAAGAGAATAACTACACTTTTAACTAAAGATAATGTTTTTATAATATATCAAAAATAAAATATAGAGGTTAATAATATTATAGAGTTTTCCTTATAGAATCCACCCTTCAAAATATAATATTTCTATAGGGCCATATCTGTGGCTATAAATATAGCTATTAGATTTCTCATATATTATCATGTAGTTAGTTCCATCTTTAAAATCTATATATAAAGAGATGATGGAGTTGAAGTTTGTGTTGGCGAAGGTAGCAATGTAATATTCACCTTTCAATAAGACATGTTACTATAATATTCACCTTAAATTTGTATCAATTTTATCTTTGAAATTTAAAAAAACTTTTAATTCTATATGAAATGTTAACTATATTTGTTAATGGTAAGTGTACATGTACCACTGTACACCCCACTTACAACACGAAAAATGCAAACATCAGCACAAAAAGATTCATAAAACACATGAATATAACATACGATAACATAGAAATAGTTATGTATAGCATAGAAATAATGTATCTCAACATATAAAACAAAATAGAAGAAGAAGAAGATAAGGGGTATATGAAAATGTACAGTGATATACGTATATTAATTCATTTGCTAATATGATTTACTTTAAAATTGTCCACAACTTTAAACTTGTAATGATTTTGTCTTTAATGTGTGGTTTGTGATGGAACCATAATCTAAATTGAGTTTCGGAAAGAAAAGAGGGAGAGAGAACTGATGGTCGGATTTTGTAAAACCCTTGATCTCGGTAAGTATACCGAATCGTCTCAAGTAATATACCACAGTGAAGTGGAGTATCGATCCCACGAGGATTAAAGGACCAAGCAATAACTACTAATTAATTATGCTAATCAGATTGAATTAAAAACAAAAAGTGTGTAGTAGGCAGAGAATTTCGAAAACTAAGTAGAAGAGAAATCAGAATATTACTTGTGTTGTAAACGATGACGAGAGAACTTGTTAAGAGATCTGGAGATGTTTTTCCCTTGAGGGCCAATGCCTACATTCAAATACTAATTCTAGGGTTTCAGTTATTAAGCACAATGAATCTAGTTTAACCAAGCCCTAATCTCTTAGTAACTTAGTTTCTATTTACCTAATCAAGAGCTAATCTCTTAGTCAATCAATTGAATAAATAGATGAAGATCTAAATCTGATTCAAATCCTTATGAGTCTCAAAAGTGATCCTAGATCGGATTAAATGTCACTCTATCACAACTAGTTCTAATCCAATTTTAACTCACAGAATTATTAGTTGCATAACAATTAGCTTGACTATCTCTAGCTAGACCTAATTGATTATGTGATTTAATTTCTAGCTAGCATAAACTAATAGATCTCTCAATCAAATTAATCTAGCCTTAA
>JASCZI010121566.1:0-27224 GCA_036250425.1 Stylosanthes scabra | reverse complement strand
TTATACTCTTCCATCATTAATTAAGTGGCCAATATTTCCTTCATCATCCTCGAAGAAATCGGAGACATCATAGTGGGTGTGGTGATATTCAGTATCACTATTTGAAGCAAAATTGGTTTCTTTCTCTTTATCATCTTTCTTTAAAGATGCTTGGTAGAGATCAATCAAGTGCCTTGGTGTACGACAGGTATGAGACCAATGGCCAACACCACCACAACGAAAACATTTATTCTCCGTTTTCTTATTATGCCCATTATTCCTTTCCCACTTCAGGTGAGATTTTTTTTTTATTATTCCTTCTCCTTCCATAAAATATTCTTTTATTAATTTCTTATCTTTTATCCCTTCTGGGGTCATGATTTGTCACATTCACTTCAGGGAGTGGGGCAGCGCCTGCAGGGTGAGCTTCATGATTTTTCATGAGCAGTTCATTATTCTGCTCAGCAACAAGAAGGCATGAAATTAATTCAGAATATTTATAAAATCCCCTCTCTCGATACTGCTGCTGCAGGAGCACGTTTGAGGCATTGAAGGTAGTGAAGGTCTTTTCCAGCATATCATAATCAGTGATCATTTCACCACACAATTTCAGCTGTGAGGTAATTCTAAACATAGCCGAGTTATAATCACTGATGATTTTAAAGTCTTGTAGACGCAGATGCGTCTACTCATAACGGGCACGAGGAAGTATAACCGTCTTCTGGTGATTATACCTATCATGAAGGTTCTGCCACAGATCTTCAGGATCTTTTAACGTCAGATATTCATTTTTCAGAGGTTCGTCAAGATGACGACGAATGAATATCATGGCTTTAGCGCGATCCTTCAGGGATGCGTCATTATTGGTCACAATGGTGTCTCCAAGACCCATTGAATTCAGATGGATTTCAACATCAAGTATCCATGATAGAAAATTATTACCAGATATATTTAGGGGTACAAATTCGAGACGAGAAAGATTAGACATGGTAAAAGATTAGTACCTTACTTCAAAGAAACTTGATTAGAACTTCGTGCTTCGAAGCAAATTGATCAGAGCCTCGTGCTGATAACGTGTTATAGAATTAAAGCTATAATAGATAGAACAAGAGAAAAGCAAAAGAGAGAGCTAGAGAGAACAAGAATATGAAATTCTTATTGATTTCTGGATATGAAAAACTTATGAAATCATAGCCCTATTTATAGTAAAAGATTTACTATTACATGAAAATGAATGAACGGCTATGATTCATTTACTATGCAACATAGTAACTTGATTAGAAATGGACGGCCATGATTTATTGGGTTACTATGCGGCATAGTGCCACATAGTGATTGGTGGCCGCAGCCCCAATCATTCACAACATTTATAATATTTTTTAAAGTTTTATAATTAAATCTATGTTGTCACATAAATCTTCGTATTAATAAGAATTGAGATAATTCTAAATTTAGTCTCTGAAGTTTTATTTTTTTTTGCTAAAATGATTCCTAAAATTTATTTTTCCTTTGTTTGGTCTCTGAAATTTAAAAATGTACCTCATTTTAGTCTCTGAAGTAATTTTTATCACTCATACATTAATGTCATGTTGACATAGATAGACGATTGCCACCATAAATACCCAAAATGATGTTGTTTTATGAATAGTGTTTAAATTGGACCGAAAAGATGAATATTTACGATTAGTAATCAAGCAAAAATTTTCCATAAAATACCCTTTGAACGATGTAGTTTTAATCCAATTTGAGTGCCAATCATAAAGCGACATCATTTTGGATATTTATTGTGGCGGTCATCCATCTATATCTTCATAGCATTAACGTATGAATGATAAAAATTGCCCTAAGGACTAAAGTGAAGTATATTTCTAAACGTTAGGGACTAAATAAAAATAAAATAAACTTCAGGAACCATTTTAGCAAAACGGTGAAACTTCAGGACTAAATTGAAAATTATCTCAATAAGAATTATTAAACTATATATTTCATAATTATGAACTGAATTCCTAAAAATGACACCTTCCTCGTTTTTAGAATTTCAATATGTGGATCTTCCTTCTCTTTCTCACATTTTGAATAAAGAGAGGAAGAGATTTTTCTACGAAGTGTGAAAAAGATAAGAAAAATAATCATTTTAAAATTTTTGAAAATGAGAGGAGTGTCATTCTTAAGGATTTGGCTCCTTAGTTATATTAATAAGTTACTTACGACTTTTTCTACTCCCAGAGACATGTGATAATAACGATTTAATCTGACATTGTAGACACAACAACTACCAAGATACTCATTTAAATTCCCATGGCATTCATTCATTCCATTTTGTTTGTGCCTATATATAACCCAAGGGAAAAGAAACGATTTGCCTTAATTTTTTTTTTCTCAAAGCCAAAAAAGTAATACTAGAATTCCTAAAAAACTAAGAACATAACAGTGGTAGCCTGTGATTGAAGATACTAGTTAAAAATTGGTTTGAGAAATTGGGTCAAGAAATCTGTGTACAACAAGAACAATGGGAGCCAAAATTTTTTCATCACTGAACACTAAACAGCATAATTGAAACTGTATATGCATATAGGATTATATATACGAACAGCAGGGTTTGACTTGGTGTCACACAATATATGGAATCATCTTTCTGGGAATTTTTGACAGTGCAGAAAGAAGTGGTAGCAGTAGTAGTAGTAGAACTGAGCAGCAAGGTACTAAACTCCACCATGAATGAATGATGAATCCAATTCGAATCCCATATGACCTTACTGTATTTACTGACTGCAGTGTTTGGCTGTATTGAGTTATGAACATGCATGCTTGCTAACATTCAATCACTCTATAATCTTCAAATTCACAAGCATAAAGAATAGCATACAGGATCAAATCAGGTACATTAAACGTGCAAGGATTTTGATTCTAGTTTATGGCTTCTGCTCTGTTTCTGGAATGACGGTATCTTGCAAATCAATCCTACCTGCATAAGCATAGTATGTTATTAGCCTGGCTGAACTTTATTTACTAGAATAAATATTCTTTATAAACAACAATAACAACATCAACAAAGCCTTATCCTAATAGGTCAGGTCGGCTACATGGATCAACCAACGCCGTTATACTCTATTATATATCATGTCTACGAAGAGATTGTTAACACATAAATAAATGTGTAAATATTATTTGCATAGATGCATAAAATTTAAATGAGTGTTCCTAAATATAGAGTATCAACTTTGTACACATTAAATAACATCTCCAACCCAGTTATGACAACCAAACAATTTTCATGAACCGTGTTCGTAGACACACGCATGATTTTATATCTAACACACCCTCATGCATTATTTTATTTCTTTTTCTTTTTCGAGCTGGAAACACAATTACATAGATAATACACAAACCTATCTAATCTTGTGAAATTCAATTTTTATTTAGGAGAATTAGAGGCGGCAAGAATCAAATTCAGACTTTTTCATTATAAAAACTCTAATATTAAGACTATGTTACGTACTATGTTTCCCATAAGCTCATATTATTAGTTAGACACACATGGATAGTTTTATATATTTGATGACAATATGGGTCACATAAAAATGGTTAAGACACAGATCAAGCTATCGAAATAAGTGCTCTTGTGCGATATATATTTTTTCGAAAGATTTAGTCTCAAAAAGGTAGCTAAACAAGTTTTGCTTAAATATGTTAGTTATTTTGCTCCTTCCATATGAGAACCAAAAGAAAGACTCTGATATGTCTTTAGAATGCATCTAGGCAATAAGTATAGCTGAGCATACCTAACAAGGATATCAAGGATGGGCCATTTGATGATCCATTTACTTTGACGTCTGCACCTGAAACCATTAAGTTAATTTATTTTGTTAGTCTAAAATTGCACGAGTTCAATGAAAATATCTTCATTTATGGCTAAAAATTAGACGTGGAAGGCTAAAACATTTAAACCAAAATAACTTATGTGTTCTTATGAAGGTAACTTTATCATAACTTATATGTGCCACTCTGTTATCTCTAAGTCCATATTACAATCTTACAACGCAAAGGTAGCAAGCATCATAATTTGCATACCTGAACTTTCAAGTGATTTAAGAATGTCTGATTTCTTATAAGTATATCCTATGAAATTGGTGTCTTTGGATGTCAACATCTGCAAGTATGTCAAAAACATATGTAAAATATCCAAATGATAAAACCATAAGGATGTAAATTCTTTATGCTTTCTCTTTTTTCAGGTACCTATAAAATTAGCATGCAATCCCCTTACTGAGGATCTCAAATTTCAATATATTATAAGCCAAAAAGCAAAAATTGTTACCTTCCGCCAAGGTCCTACAGTTGCAGTTACAGATGGTGGACCTTCTACCTGCCAATGAAAAAAAAAACACACAGGTTTAGATGTTCTTATGAAGTAAGAAAACAGAAGGTGCATATCATAATCAGTACTTGAAACTATTAATAAGTAACAGACTAACAGTTTTGGAAAATATTGTCACGGATTCCATGTCTGCAAATGATAACCAAATTTGAAAAAGTAGGGCCAAATAATACATCTGGAAAGATTTTTTGTTAGTGGGGAAAAGGTTTAACCATAAGAAAATAGATGAATAATCATTTTAGCTAGAATTTAACTTGTCTCTATGAACACATGCAAAATTCTCACAGCTCAACTTCAAATAATGTTTATAACTGTTGTCCGTACCCATTTATATCAGTATCTAAAGAATCCAAATTATTGTAGAAAAAACAGAAAATTAGGCAAATGTAATTGTTAGATATAAAACTATTTATCAATATGAACTTCTATCAAATAGCTTAAGTTGTGAGGAAAGCTAATCCTTTACATGGTATCCCCCATTAGAATATTTTCTTACACCTGGATATGAGCATTTCATTTACTTTCTTGAAATGTTCAGTAAAAATTAAATGGTTTTATAGCCAACAAGGAATTATATCACACTACAATTTCACTAATTTCCTATGCATAAATTTTTATGTACTTACGTCAGGAAACTTCTCAAAATTTTGTGTATCCAACTCTCCAGTGACTGTAGGTTTAAATGCAGCCTCCGATTCATAAAGCAGATCCCACTGAACAGTCTTGAACCATGGATGAGCCTAAAATATTCAGCATTATGTTAGCATGGTCCCAAGCAAATCAATAATAACTGGAATTTCTGGGTGCATAACAAGTAACTTTCTAAATGTTTCACTTAGTAATCGTCAAATTTTTTAACCCGTCTCAACTAAGTGGTTGGAAACTAGGGGTGCGAAATAAGGAACATAGTTTAAGAAGAATACAAATAGGAATATACTTAAGAGAATTGCTACCTTTATTTCTTCTATTCCTCCTCTGGTTCCTAGTCTAGTTTCAACATCACATATTAAGCTGCATATGAGATCCTTAGCTTCAGCTGATATCTTGGGTTCTTCAGGGAATTTCAGGCATGTTCTCCAGTTAACAATCTGCCACAATATAGAAACTCCAGGTTGTTATGTATAAATATAAGATATGAATAGTGTATAGAATTAAATCAATCATAATACCTTACGGCAGGCCATCCTTGGATCATCAGAACAGAAAGGAGGATACCCAATAAGCATCTCATACATGATTGCCCCAAGAGACCACCAATCACATTCCATTCCATAACCCTTCTTGAGCAAAACTTCAGGTGCCATATAATCAAGAGTTCCAACAGTTGAATATGCCTAAGAAAGCGTAAAAGTTGGCAATGGTTGATAGCCTATGTATTTATATATAAAAAGAAAAAAAAAAAAAGTTGCTTCATCTTATACAATGGTAGCTTAATAAATAATAAATATTGAAAATAGTTTTGTCATTCCCTCATAGTTCATATACTTTGATAATTTGCTTGTTAGGGAAGAGAGAAAGGCATACCAAAGTACGACGATTACGTTTCCACTGCTGTAATTGTTCCTTTGGCATCAACCAAGGGGATGCAGAGTATCCATCAGTTTCACTAGTTGATTCTTGACTGGTAAAATCTTCATTCTCCAATATACTTGAATACTTATCATCAAGAGGCTTACATAATCCAAAGTCCGAAAGCTTCAAATGACCATTTTTATCCAGTATCAGGTTATCTGGTTTTATATCCCTACAAGCAGAATACATTACACTAAGCACAAATTTCGTTTCCAAAAACATATTCCCTAAACTTGGGCAGTTTGACAATAGCCATACCTGTGGACATAGTTGTACTGATGTATTGAGTGAATAGCAAGAATGCTTTCAGCAATGTAGAAACGAGCCACATCCTCAGAAAGAATATCTTCTCTCATCAACAATGTCATAATGTCACCACCAGGTAAATACTCCATGATTAGATATAAGAAATCTGCATCTTGGAATGAGTAATGGAGTTTTACTATGCATCTACTGTCAACCTCTGCCAGCAAGTTCCTCTCTGATCGAACATGTTCGACCTAATTTTGAATGAAAATGGTGAGAAATGAAGCTTATAAATTGATTTCAAAGGTTGGATGAATTTCTAACAAGTAATTTCATATTTTATCTACTTGCGCTGAAATTTTTGGGGAAAAAAGGACATCCTACACACAAAGCACAATCTCAACCAAATAATATATACCAACACTAATATTTTATATAAATTTGGATTTGGATTTATATAGCATTGTTGGTATGGATTCTAAAACTCTGCCAGAGGAAATAATGTTAAGAATTGATGATTTATGAATTTCACTTCTTTAGTGCAATACCTGTCCGCGGCTAAGCATTTCTGACTTCTTTAACTTCTTCATGGCAAAAATCTCTCCTGTACCTTTAGCACGACATAGTCTCACCTACATTTTTCAAATAAAGTTAAGAATCTAGTACACAGGAGCTAATTTCATAACAAGAGATTGAATTTTGATGCATTTGTACTATCAACAAATCATATTTCATTAATCCATCTCCTTTTTGAGACAATTATTAATTTATTATTAGAGCCAAACATTTCTGAGAAATGGTAATTCACAATTGGACGACTGTCCAAAATTCTCAAACTGATAGCAAGCAAAACAGAACTAAATTACCTTAACAAATTATTAGATACTACATATATATGAAAGAATCCAAAAGTTTACAACATAACATGATCTAAAATATTTACTATGTACCTCACCAAAAGCACCTTTACCAATTACTGTCAATTGCTCAAAATCATCAATTCCAACTTTACGTCTCTGAAGCCTCATATACTCGGTTTCTCTCCGCTCCAAATTCCTCATCATCTCCTCCCGCTCTTCAACTGATATTTGAGCCTCCTGCACTTTCCTTTGTAGCTCTCTACGTCTAAAAACACACAAATAAAAAGGAATTAACATCAATATTTCTTTTTTTTCCCCTCCTTCTTCAGTGTTTTATATAGTAAAATTCACTTGAGTCACTGCACCAATGTCAGTGCAATCAACCACTTCCATGTAACACTTTCTATATACAAATGTAGTAAATGTTTTTCAAAGGAGCAATTAAATAGATGATATCAAGATTTTTTAATTCACAAATAAAGAATTTAATTTTGATGCTCTGTCGGAGTAATCACATAATAACTTCATTTTTCATTAAATCCGTGATTAGTCATTCTAAGGAGCGGTTGTGATTAGTCGACGGTGTAAAACTCAATGCATCAAAATTAAGCTCCATAAATATAATGTTTGTTTTTAATTTTAAAAAAAAAAAACTAATCACCAGTGCATCAAATTCATTCGATTCTAACAAGTTTCGTTCGGCTTTAACCGGTTCACTACGAGTAACTTCTTCACAGCCTTTAGTTTTTATTATCGTAAGACTAAACTCAAGAAATTGATTAATTAATAGAATAAATGCAGTAGTGTGAGATTACAGTTACAGGCGTCATCATAACAAAATGCTAATTATGAAGCGGAAGCAGCTCTTTTTATTTATTCATTTATTTCTGTCCAAAACTTCACATACAATAATCAAAATAATTAACATTCGTGAATTCACATTGGAGATTACATAATTAAGCTAATCCACCAAATTAAATGCAAAACAATTGTGATCATTGCTGCACTCGCACGCACTGTGACAATTGCAAAACCAACAGTTACAACTGATTCAGCTAGAGTTCAGTTCCAAACCGCAATTCAAAACCGTAAATCGAGAACGAGAATTAGAAAACAGTAAAAATGAACCATAATTATTTATGTATAGATATACACACACCTGTCTTTGCGATCCTGCAATCCTTGGAGATAATTCTTGTAGTGATTCTCGATGAACTGTTTGGCGGCGGCGGCTTTCTGCCTGGTGACCGGCGAGGAAACTGAAACATCAGGTCCGGAGTCAAATTCGGCGGCGGCGCCGGCACGAAGATCATGGTGCTTGAGGTTTATGGCTCCGAGCCTAACGGTTCCATCGTAGCCGTCCATTGCGGTGGAACCAATCGATGAGAAATTAAATAACGTATGGACGGTGATGATGACGTCGACGACGATGATGAGATCTGAGAGAGAAGAGAGAAGAGAAGAAAGAAGAGATAGTGAGAGGGAGCTAGCGTACACTTGGTGTTTGTTGTTGTTTCTGAAAGTAAGAAGCTAAGCAATTTGTTGTATTTATAATTTCTTTCTATATATGCTGTGTGCTGTGACTGTGGGGAGTTGAATTGAGAACTCATCAATTACACCTACAACAATGGTAGAAAATTAACATAATATTCACTTATATAATTATTCACATAAATTAAAGGATAAAGTGATTTTGACCAACAAAATTCAATCAAATTATTTATTTTTATATTGCATAAAAAATTATTTTGATATTCAATAAAATTTTATTTTCTGACATCAAAATAATATTTTATTTAATATAAAATAAATAATTTGATTGAACTTAATTGATTAAATAAAATTTTATTTAAATTAATATATCTAAATATAAATTTATAAAATACTCAGTTTAATAAAAAAAAATCTAAAATAAAAGATAAATTTATAAAATAATAAAATAATATTTTAATCACTTTTAAATTTATAATTTTGTTTACTCATGAGTTTTATCATCTTAATTTTTTACTATTTTACATATTTTTTTTATGTAAAGGAGCTTGATTCCAATTTGAACAATAAAATTTGAGATTTAACGCAAATTCACTTCTAAAATTTTAATTAATCAAACTTAAACTAGAAAGTTATCATGGTAACTTTTGTTAACTATGAGTTTATCTTTATTAATGATGTTGCTTTGATACATTAATTTATCACAATAGAAAAAAAATTTAATTTTATATTAACTCTCATTTTTAACAAAATAATGCTATTTTACATAGAAAAATGTATCTCCTCCTCACTAATGTTCTTGTTAATTTTCCCTCTATGCATTCTTTCAATTTTTTATCCTTTTCAACATGTTTTTTTTTCTTTTTTCTTTTTATTTTTATATTCTATTACTTAATACTTATACAAAATTTTTGTAGTTTTTAGACAATATCTGTGTTTCTTTTTGAATTTTTTTTGCTTATTATAAGAGGCTTCTATATTTATTTAATAAAATTTATGTATTTTTATTATTAAAAGAAAATTAATTTTTAAAAAAATTTGATTTAAACTGGATTTGGTAATATTTATTATTCATCCAACAAATCTCGAAATTTTTTATTGGTAAAACATACATATCAAGCTTTGTGGCTTTTATAAAGTCATTAATGTCTTGTTTTATGTAGTAAAATTGTCTTTACTAATTTCTAATACTTTCATATCAAGAATATTTTATTGAAATCAAATTAAAATAATATAGTCCAATGAGATTAAAAATTATATAATATTTCAAAACATTTTAAATACTAAAAAATAAAGAATAATGTTATTCCATATTTTTTTAATAGACATCGAATTTATATCTGTATAAAATATTATTATTAGTTAATTATATATTTTAATATCCACAAAAATTGAATACAATTAACTCATAAGTAATTATTGTATTTTTATATAGATGTGAATTTTGTATTTGCTAAAAGGATGTATAAATAGTGAAACTGGAAAATAAATTATAACTTCTATAATGTCTTACAATGTTAGTAATTATCAATTTTTTATGTAATAATTTAATAAAGAAAACAATTTGTTTTTACTTTTTACTCATTTCTCAACATATGTACAAATTTTTTTCCCCCAAAAGTGTGTGTTGGTGAATGATGTGAGTGGGGAATTGTGCACACACACAATGCTATGTGTTTTTGAAAGCTGTATCAAGGCTGTCTTATCTGTAACTATGAGTTGTACATAATAAGAGAGAGAAAAAAAGAGAAAGAAAACATGTTTTGAGTGATGAGAAAATTCCAATTTTGTCTTTTTGATCTTGTGGATTATAGTAGGGTCAATGGCTTAATAGTACTTTTTCCCTTTCCTTTACTTTCTCCTTAATTAATCTAATCTAATTGTTGCTGATACTTGTTCTATATGCCTCTATGGCTCTATTAGCTATAGTTTGGTGGATTATTAATTAAGTTTCCCAACATCATATCTTATCTTGTGAATGTAGAGAATTCCATTTAAGGCATCCTTGACTATTAAACATGAATAATTTTCTAAATTGGATTAGAATTCAAATCGTGCTTAGATCTAAGTAGACTTAATCCCTTTTTTTTCTTGCTAAAAAATTAGTTACTAATTAAATATTGTGTATAAAAATATTGATCTGATTATTTTATTATAACAGATTTAATTATTTTGGTAGATGATTATTTAATTTTTTAAAAAATCCATAAATCATACATAAATATATCAAATAATTAAATAATTAATTTTTAGTATACATGTATTTTTTGGTTTTATATAATATATGAATTTAATTTGACATATAAAAGGATTTTACACTTGTATTTTATTATATATTATGGTGTCAACAAAAATGATTATTTTTATATTATTTAATAATTTAAAAACATAAAATAATTATGAAAAAATTAGGAGTTAAATACATTATAATCGATAGAGAGTCAACATATAGTTATAGATGATAAATAATATAAATTTTGGATGATAATTTAATCTTGGATATATGAATTACGGATCATAACTCATATAAACTTTGAATAATAATTTAATTATTAACTCCCTAACAACTCCTAACGTTGGTTATGTATTACTTTCCAATAATTATATATGAATATTTGATACAATAATGTAATAAGTCTAAATGTATAATATAATATTGTAATAATAATTGAAGCAGGGATTAGTGGGTTTGGTTGTGATGGGTAATGGTGGGATTGGTCACATGGATGGAATCTTAGGAGGTATTTGAGCATCTGAGTGTGATGAGATGAGTAAATGCAAAATAAATAATTAATTAATATTAATAAAGATGTAAGAGAGTGACGGCATTGTCGGCGGAGATCCATATGTGAAGGAAATCATAAAGAAAAAGAGAATAGCGTACAGTGTAGTTACGATGGAATTGAGTGTAGAGCAGTGGTAGTACTGAGTGGGTAGAAGAAGAAGAAAGAAAGAGAAATGGAAAAGAGGGTGCCACGTATGATGAGCGTGAAAATCACGCTTAAAAACACACGCACGAGACCTGTCACCTCCCTGTCTCTCCCCGGATTGGGGAACCAAATACCATATCTGGGATCTCATTTCTCTATTTGAATCCCTTGATATTTTAGTTACACATTATAATTTATATAAATTTTGAATGATAATTTAATTATTAATTCTCTAATAGCTTCATAATATTAATTTTATAGCACTATTTATAAAAAAAAACTTTACATTTTATAATTAATTTTATTTTAAAAAATAAAAGACTTCACATAATATTAACTAATCACCCATTATAAAAAAAATTATTTTTTTTGTTATTTTTCTCTTTATCATAATATAACATGTATCTTTTTTATTGAAGCTAAATCATTTTTGTCTTGGTAGTTACTACAATGAAGTGAAAAATGAGGGAAAAATGAAGAGAAATTAAATAAAAAATTAAAATAATTACAAGTCTCGTTTAAACCTTAAATTAATATTTCAATCCAATGATTTATAATTTTTTTTATACTCTTCACTTTTTTTTTTCATAAAAAGTTTTACTGCATTAGGATTAATTCTACAAAGAAGTGATTTATATATTAAGAGGACGAAGAGAACTATAAAAATATATAATTTTATTTTAAAAATTAAAATATTTATCAATTTATATAATAGTTATATTAAAGTAAATCTTCCCTCTATTTTTCACTTTTAACATAACATGCATGTATTTCTAGTGGGTTGTGCAAATCACTGCTCTATATATGTTTAGAACTCTAGTTTATCATAGGCATAGATACTTCGATTAATAAGATAATTAGACAATAATTCAATTTTTTTATAAATATAGAATGTAAGAATCAAACCTCCAACATTTAATAAAGAAACGATGAACTTTTTCCCCTAATCACATAGTCTTAGATTGACTTGCAAGTAATTATTTGCTCAGTGATAAATAAATTGAGTTAATTTTATTTTTAACTAACATAGTAACATATTTTATGAGTAGGAAACAAAGTTTATAGATATTTGATATTATTAAAAACAAACAATTTTAGGTGCTTGTTCTGGTACGATGGTTAATTAATACGTACCGGTACTTTAATTTAAATAAGTCAGTAAGAATTTGACACATAAAATATATTTATTCACGATAGAGTTTAATTTTTTAATTTTTTTTATAAAATTATTTTATCCATATTTATACTAAAATACTCTTATATACTCAAGTTAAAAGACACATTTATCTTTTCGATTATTTTTGCAAAAAAAACAAATGATTCTTATTTATTTTATTGATAAAAATATAATTTTATAATAAATTTCAAATAATTAAAATCACATTATATTAATATAATAAACACACAAATTTATATAAAAAAAATCACAGAAAGAACAAGAACATGAAAATATAAAACCAAAATTCTTTACAAAAAACGAAACAATCAAATAGATTTCCAAAACAATAATTATTTTCAATTCATATAATTTCAAAGTCATAAATGTCTGAAACTATTAGCATCGAGCTGGGGTTAAAAGCTAAGAACTTAAGTTAAACATTAGTGATGACATCCTTTTTGGATATTATTAGGATTTCTTATTGTCAATTTGAATTATTTTGTTGTTCTTGTATTTCAATGATTTTTTTTCTTTTTTTTTATTTATTTGTTTATTAGTATAATATAGTGTGACTTTAATTGTTTGAGATTTATTTAAAAAAATAAGTAAGGATTATTTGATTTTTTTAATAAAAAATAATTAAAAAGATAAATGTGTCTTTTAACAATAACTTATAAGAATATTTTTGTATATTCAATAATATAATTATTTTTAAAAAATATATTAAAAATATTGACATGAATATATATATCCTATATGATAATTTATAATTAGTTTATTTAAATTATTGTATCGATACACATTAATATAATTAGTAATCGTATTGGAGCAAGCACCATAATTTTAATATCAAAATAACATCAAAACTATGTAACTAACATAGTAACATAAAGTTATCAAACTATGAAATCTGCTTGTAATGCATCACTAATTATTTTTTAAAGAATATAAAGCTGTTTGGCTTTGTGTCAAGTTAGGTCAAAAAATAAACAATATAACTTAAAATCCGCCTAATAAAAAGAGTGTATTTGGTCAAGTTCCACCTCCAAACCCAACATAAATTAAAGGGAGTTTTTACATAAATAAAACAAAGCTAAAATTTACAATATTACACTATTGTTCTAAAGCGAGAATCTGGTTACATTGGTTTAGGGTTTAGGATTATTTATAATATCAGATAAGTTTTTTTTTTTAAGGGAAATTGTGTAAGTTTTTAGTCTTACAAAATACTAATTTCATCAAAATGACAATTTTATTAATGAATGTAAATTTAATTTCATGTATGAAAGTTTAAGATTATTCACTGTTTGCTTATGATTTTTTTACTTTATTAGTAGATAGAGAAGGACAATCTGCACGAACACAAAACATAAATTAAATGAGCTCAAATAAAGAATAAATAAAGGTTCCTCTTAGGAGATGGCTTTGTTGGGAAGTGAACCCTAAAAATGCACATAATGATGCCAAATGTTACTAATTAGTAATTACATATTCATTTAATGTTTCAGCGGTGGTTATGGTTCACCAGCTTATGATAATTGAATAATTCACAGTTGGCATTTGGCACTTGAACACATGCTTCTTCATAAAGTAACACTTGAATATTTAATTCTAGTTGTAGTTTAGAACATTTGTTTTAATGACTTTATCATATATTTATATATATACTTCCTCTTCATCCGTTACATTTTAAAATTTTATTATTTTAATGTGATGAATTTGTAGAAAACCAGCTGTCTTATTGGATGGGGAGAGTCAATATGTTTAGATATATAATTAAATAATAAATATATATTCAAATACATTAAATTATTAATTGATCTAGTAATTAACTCACTAATCTGCTTAGTAAGCGATGAGAATACTATAAAAAACAAAAGATAATTATACCAACATTTTAAAATGATTGTTATAAAACTATTTATCCTAAAAATTTAAGTTGATAAAATTAAATAAAATGAATGATTATATCTATTATGTAAAATTTTTTATTTTAAACTCTAATGCTATATCATATAATCACTTCTCTTTTGAAAGTTTAAGCTGATATTGGAGAAGCAATCTAATAATAATGACAAATAAAAAATGAAATAGTTATATGATCATGGCATAGTTGTTATTTTATTAGTGTGTACTTATTTAAAAAAAGTAGGAGAAATAGTTTAGGCAGTGGACATTGCAAAGATCATAAAAGATTGATCCAAATAATAATAATATTAAATACATCCAAAGATTAGAATGGGATTTGATTGATGAAAATAATAAGAAATTGACCAAGAGAAGAAAAAAAAAAGAAATAATGAGAAACCATGGATAAAACCTTGGTTATTTTGAATTGTCAAATAGTTATGATACTATACACAATACTTTTTTTATTGGTCTGTAAACAATATTAAGTTGTGATGCCAATAAGTTAGGAGTTAAATTCTTATGCACTTGAGAAAGTTAGTTTATAATAACACAACTTAATTATAACTCAATTCTTTTATTGTGATTTGGCTTTTTTTTTAAGAGTAAAAATATTATATTTTAGAGAGTCTCAATCAATCATAATTATTAATAATAAAATAAAAAAGTGTAAATAAGTCTTAATAACCTTTTTTTATCTCTAAAAGATAATTAAACCACTCGTCAAATTTAATACAAATATGTGTCTCTTGTTTACAAAAATAAGAGACTTATTTGTAATTAAATTTAATAAGAAACTTAATTGTCTGAGATAAAAATTCAATAGCTTGTTAGTTGTTATATTTTATTTAAAAATAAATTATTTCACATATATCTTTGGTTTAAGAAAAATTTTTTTAGAGTTATTCTTTTAATTTAATTTTAATTTTCCTTAAAAAATTGAATTTATAATTAAAAAGATAATACATTGAGAGAAAATTAAACTCACAAAGCCTAATCCTGCAAGCTTTAAGGTAGGTCCTGCGTTGATATATCCCTTACAATGTGTAGTAAAATCTGCTAGCACTGCTCTGGCCAAATTGGTTTTCACAGGTTCTCCAGTTCTCCTACATATACAATAATTATTTCATAATTTAATTTTTTTTATGGACAGTGTAAAAGAATTTTTTTACAAAGATAATGGTGTATGATTACATTAATAATCAAAAGTAACTAAATTTTTAAATTCACAGGTCTATAAAAATTGAACAGTCATCGAATTTATGGGATTAAAAATTCAAAAGTTTAAACATTGAATTGGAATTGAATCAGATATAGTAAAATAATATATTTATGTATAAACTTGAAATATAATTTTTAAAATATTTTTTGTGTTTTATTATTTTAAACCAATTAATCGCTAAAAAAAATGAGTTCGATTGATTTATTATTTTGTTAACAGATTTTTATTGGTTGATTGATAATCGATTTTTATTCTGAATCGGATCGATTGGAGACCGATTTTCAATTAACCATTTGAACCAATTGATTCGATTTGGATCTTAGTATCTCACAACTATGTTCATTATTTAAAAAATTATCTAAATACATAAATCTAATTATATTTAATGGTACTTTTCTTCCAAATCAAGTAATGAACTACCAGATATGATTATATATAATTAAGAGTTTAGAATGTAATGACATGAATGAATTGAAGTACTTACTGTGTACAAAGAATAATGTGGTGACAGAAAACCATAGCATAGTCCCAAAACCTTTAAGTTCTGAATTGTGTTCACGTTCAATCAACCATATCACAAAGGATACAAACATGTGCATTGCTGCCATTGAGAACCACATTTCTTTTGTGAAGGCTTCCATGAACATCCATGTTTGTTTTGATCTATCTGGCTTTACTTTTACTACCAGATGGAATATATGGATGAGAGAATTCAGCATATGCATATCTTTGCTCAATTACTTGAATATCACCAACAACATACATAATAATAGTACAACGATAACAACAACAAACTTTTGTCTCACTAAATAAGATCGACTCATATAGGTCAAATAACACCGAAGTGTTGTATCACAAGTCATATATATATTTAAATTATTTACGATCATGTTACGTGTACACAAAAAATCAACCAATAAATCGATCAACAATTCATATAAAATACACGTTGAAGTATAAAATAAATCTAGGTATTCATACATCTATTTATGTGTTTTCACACCTAATAGGTTTACGCGTCAAGCACATAAATAATGAAATTTAGCACCAAAATTTTGAGCATATAAATAATTAAGTCTAACACGGAAAATTTAAGTCAAAACAAAGAAAACAAGAATTGTTTCTATTGGGATAGATATATAAATGCGTGTACATGTAGTATTACCATAAAGTATATACAAATATATGGTATTCGATATGGTGACTGATTTTTAATGTGCATATATTAATTTTGACCGATCATTTTTAACGGTTTCCTTTAAGATTATCTTAGGTTTCCATCTAGCTCCATCACTTGTTCATTCAAGATTTAATAACTAATAAGCATACTATACCAATTGGATATAATAAAAAACAAATTCTGGCAAAATTTCTTGTTCTATAATAATTTTCTTCCTATAATACTATGGAGTGAGCTAGTGAAGATTTTTTACCTTATTGTTCACTTGCACAACTATGTCATCATAAGATCCATAAAATGGGACAAAATCATAAGGAAGCTGATAAGGTAAATTCTTCACAACTTGGGTGGACTACTAACTTGGGTGGCAAGTTTCTCCGAGAAACCGGATTCCGGCGACCAATATGCTAACTCATTGTAGGTTCTTCCAATAACATTGACAATCTTAAATGTTGGTGGTTCCAACAATCTTCCATCTTTGAAGCTTATTTTACCACTTAGACCCTCATGGTTTGTGGCTACAACATTCTTTGATAACTCGTCCATGGGAAAGTTTCCTTGTGACTCTAATTTTCTTAGAGCATGAGCAATGATCCAAATAGAATCATAAGCCTTAAGAGCTAAGAGACTCGGATAGGGGTTTTCTATTCCTCCTCCCTCAGGATATTCCAACTCAAACTCGCGCTGGAACTCGGATTTGAACCGTTTGAATGCTTGGCTTGTCTCGGCGAAGCTTGTTTTGCATCCAAGAACACCCTGCATATTGAAGGTAACAGAGGAATATTCCATTGAATCAAGATGGCTTGCTATGTCATCTGTGATGATCCACACTGACCCTTTTTCCATCAACCCCATCTGATTCGCTTTCTCGAATAGCATAGCTGCAAACTCTAATGAAGATTGTAGAATCAAGAAAACCCTGTTATAGCTCTTGTTCTTTAGCTTCTTGAGTTCATGTTCTATAGCTGTTTTGGGGGCTAAAAGGGTGTTCATTGAAGGAAATGCTACATAGCTTTCAATCTCAGAATTAGCATGGCAATGGAATTTGCCTTATTTCTGAACTTGATGTTAGGGATATGATGGGAATTTCCTTTGAGCTTTGATGAATCTCATTGACCAATGTTGCTCCATCAAGTTTTGTTCCTATGATTGCTTGAACCTTTTTGCTGTTTGCAAGATCTACATTTACATGAACCAAAAGGAAAATTGTAAATGAATTAGTTAAAGCCTTAACAGGCTTCATGTTGAACACATTCACTCAGGAATTAAAGCATACACATGGAGTGCAAAAAAGTTGAAATATCAACTTTATCTCTTATATATATATTCTAATCATGCTATGACTATGTGAGTTATTACTATGCTATATTAACTTGTTAATGAGTGAACTAATTGAGATTAGTGATTAATTGTAAGTGTGATATATTAACAAGTTTTGGAAGAATAACTATAAAAAATTGTTAAAATAAGTTTAACACTGGGAATATTATAATTAAGATTTACAAATTTCTACATGCTTACATCAATATATTAAGTATTAACAAACAACACAACCTAATGTCCAAAAAAAAAAAAAAAAAAACCAAGAAAAAACAACACCAAGTTGTTATCCCAAGAAAAAAAAAAGAAAAGAAAAAAGAACTATACTTAGTTAGGTAAAGCATCATGCAACTTCTAAATGTCAAACTTAATGGTGAGTATAATTATATTATACAATTATCATCATCACTATCATTATTTAACAATGTACTACTATATTATGATACTAAATTAGGAAGAATATATATGAAATATGAATGAGCTGTTTTAACTATATTTAATTTTTTGTCTCACATTAATTTAAGACACATTTAGTAGATATGGTACCTATAGCTATAGTAGCTATGATAGCTAAACAATTCTGCTAAAATTGAAGTTACATTTTTTTACACTTTAATAACACTTATTATTATTATTATTATAAAAATGAAGAAGGTTGAGCCTTACCAGCTGCCACCATAGTAGATGGATTCCAATGAGAATCATTGAAGTTCAAGACAAGCTTGTAACAATTCAACAAGTTATGAACATCTTTGAGAGCAATTTTCATAGCTATCTTCTGTTCCATTTGGATATGAGAGTGGAAGTCTTTGATTACAACGTCAACTGCAATGTCACAATCTTCTTGTCTATGTCCTCTTTCATGATATTTACTCTCATTAGCTTTGGACCACACTGACAGAGGCAATTGTAATGCCAAAAACAACATAATTAGTAAGGCTGTGTTCTTATTTATAGTATCAATGGGATTGGTTATGTGTATGATTAGTTAATAATCAAAGAAAAATTCTTATGGAGGAGTTGACATCTGAATTCTGACTAAGAATAATTATTACCATCTTTCTAGTCAGGTCTTATGTGTATCTATTAGTTATAAAGAAGTTTGAGAAGGTTTCCATGTATAATTTTGTTTTCTAAAATATGTTTTATTATATATATAAAATTTATTTTTAATACTCATTGTAAAATATTTATACAATAATCCAATCATATCTGTTCTTTTGAATGATCATTAACGCAGCCGCTGTTAAAAATAATATTTGTAAAACTATTTTATATTAATAATGTATCAAAATCAAAATATTTAACAAATAAAAAATGATGGATAGTCTTTTCCCTGTTAATCTACTAGTGTGTATATTATATATATGATTTGTTGACGTTAATATAGCTTTAATAAAATAACCGTGATTATTGGAGGTGTCATCGTTATAGTGTACAAATTCAGCAAAGCAAAGTAAAACAAAAAAAAAACAAAGACATGAATGATGGATCAGCAAAATATAGTTAAAGAGCTTCAACACTTTCTTTGGAAAAGGCTGAAATCATACTTTTAAAAAATTGTAATTAATTTGAAAAAGTTATCTAATAAACTAGCTGAAACAAACATAACACACATTAATTAGAGATTAAATTTTGGATGATCATGGTCAAAGAGGAGGAAAAAAAGAAATATTTAGTCACTTCAATTATCTGCTTAAGGATATGACTTTTGAGTTTTGACTTCTGAGACCAAGACTTGGTCATGAATTTTCCTTTTCCTTGCTTCTTCCTGATATTAATATTTCTTTCTTTCGCTATAGCCTATAAGCCTGTACATCATTATTTTATTACTAAGTAGATTCTAACACAAAATAAAATAAGAATTAAAAACAAATCTACCAAAAACAACATAAGCATAATCTCAAGAATATGAGTGGACCTGCAACATACAATTTCACATACAAAATAGACTACAAAAATTTACACTAAGGATTCTAAAACTGATATGTAAGCATATTAGTGTAGTGACTCAGGAAAGAGCCAACTGAGCTTTTCTCCTTGTGCGAATTCTCTGCAGAATTGTATGTACTCGGATGTGTTGGCGGTTCGGTGAAAAACCAGATACAGCATCTTCATCCTTAGCTGCATCATTGTTATCTTGAGTTTCATGGCTCGTAAGCAGCAAAGGAGACACCTCCGGCAAGAAATCAATTCCAGCAAGGTGTTGAGCCCATTTGTAAGGGCGTGAAGTTCTCTCACCATTGAACATTATGGAATCCCCAACAAAGAGTTTAGCTGACTGCATCATCATCATTCAATAAAGAAAAATAATATAAAAAAATACAAAAAGATAAGAAAAAATGAAAGAAAGGTACATGAGGATATAATCATATAAACATGCTAATAAATAATATGAAACCACCCAAACCTGGTGAGGAAGCTCGCAACCCGTATCGTTAGGGAACAAATTGCATAAAATGTCATTCTCTGGACCATTGTTGGATTCTTCCATTCCAACACATATAATATTCAACTGCACTATGTACTGGAATTTCAGAGCAATGAGTTTTGCAGACTTTAGTTCAGAAACCTCATTGTCATAAACATGGAGAACAACTTGAAGTGGATGAACTTTGAATAATTCTGCCTGGTCAAGACTCTCTTTGTCTTGAACCCTCCTCGGCCTTTTGTCAGGTCGCTGAGCATCTTCATCATGTTCATCATCTTCCAAACCTAAAGCACAAAACGAAGTCATATAATAAAGAGGACACTTAAGGAGTGGTCAGGATAATAATATTCAAAATTCAAATGATCGTAGCCCTATCATCACCCACGATGACCACCCTATCAATACCTAAATAAACACAACCAACCCTTCCCTTGCTTTTGAGCTGCACTCATTTTCAATCTCACTCTTCTCAGCATTCCTTATGCTTGGAACTGTTTCAAGCGTTGC
This sequence comes from Stylosanthes scabra, assembly GCA_036250425.1. Taxonomy (NCBI): domain Eukaryota; kingdom Viridiplantae; phylum Streptophyta; class Magnoliopsida; order Fabales; family Fabaceae; genus Stylosanthes; species Stylosanthes scabra. Next base: position 6,041 of record JASCZI010121566.1, on the reverse strand, counting down.
AGAGGAAACATCTCACCAACCCAAGGAAAAAGAACAGAGTCCTTATAAAAAGAAGATATAACATAAACTATATACATTTGATTTTTAGCAACTACTGTCCTAAACATTTAATAGGAGCGATCCTCTGATCTGAAGTTGAGTCAACATTGAGCCAGCAAGGGAACTAGATAACATAGTTGCTAATCAATAATTTATAGAAATGATTCAACTTTCGCTTACCAGTTTCCTTAAGAGCTTGATGATGTGCTAAAGCTTGAGCATCTTTCACGTTTCCTATAATCTCCAGATCAATAGCTTCTCCAAATGCTTCCTTCTGAGCCGACAGCTGTGAGAAAATTACATAAAGAGGTTGTGGAAGCAATTCCGCGGAATGATGCCGCTTTATTTTCTTAGTATGCTCCACACCTAGTTGATTTTGTACAGGTAAGGATGCTTTCTTAAGAGGCTTGAAATTTGAAGGGAGTGTTGACAAAAACTTCTTTCGCTCTGCAATCGTCTCTGAAAGGGTTTTTTTCTTTTGCTCTAGTTTTTCATGAAGTTTACAGAGCTCCTTTCGCTGATAAAAAATTTGTAAAATAAGAAATTATAAGCACATATATTCCTCTCCAGTAAAAATGCTAAGAAAGCAAATGAGATAAGAACTTTTCAAGTTTGGAATAGTACAGCTACATGCTTATTATATGAGTAGCTTAAAATATTCACAGCCTAAATGCCATGTATAAGTTACTCTTTGTCATGTTCAACAAAATATCAACTTAATTGCATCACATTCTTGATTTAAAATAAACATAGATTCCAAATGCTTCAACAAGTACCTCCTAATCAATAAACTTGGTAATCAAATTCCTGATTTCAATAAACAAAGCAAATGGCAAAGAAGCCAAAATCTGAAGCAGTTAAGCAAATTAGTAATATATTGAAGCATGGGAGTTAAATATCCTTTCATTATTTTTTATGTAACAGTAATCCATTGTCACCTGGGATAGCTCAAAATTGAGCCTTTTAAGCATCAGATCATGAGCACTGTGATTTGACAAGACAGAGCCCTTGACTTCTTCAGGCGCATCATGAAAAAACTCTTCCTCGGACACCAGCTCAATATCAGGATATTTTGATGTTAATTCTTTGCAAGCCTTTATTGCTTTGACATAGTGACTCTTCTCATACATCAGATTGTGAAGCTGCAGGGCTAGAGACTCCAAAGGCACCTTTGCATTCTCAGTTTCGCTTTTAACACGTTCTTCCTCAACCAAAATAGAACGATTTATCTGTGATATTAAACATGGAATCATGAATATGATTCATGATATTGCATAATGACATTATTTGATCCATGTAGTAGACTCACTATAAAACTTAGTTGTTATCGTCATTGATTACCTCTCGTCTTGTTTTTAAAATTAAACCACCTGGCCCCTCCCCTTAATTGATAAAAAGTTTATTCAATTATAATAACCTCCCTTACACATGACTTGCACATCTAAATGGTTATGTTAAGGAAGAAGGCTAGTTGTGACAATTGGTTGTAGCAGAAGCAAAACAGAATTGGTTAGAATTCTGTTATGACAGCAAGCATAGAAGTCTGTTAAGACAGTTATTATAGTTAGACTCACAGCCTTTAGTGTGTTAGTGCAGCAGTATATAAGTTTGTATTACGATTAGTGATTGTACGGAATTCTCTCAATATTGTTTTCATTCTAAACACTCTTCTTCTCTGCTGCGTTTACTCCGGAGAGGCTGAGAGCTCTAGCTCTTTTCTGTTTCAGTCAGTGATCTTACAGCTTAACTCCAATTCCTAGACAATACAAAATCTCACAGAAACAACTCTTCTACAAAGGGGTATAAAAGTGTTAAATCCTGGTGAGCTAATTCTAACTTAGATTCGTTAATAGCTCAATAAATAGCGCTCATGAATTCATCTGTGAAATTCGAACCTTGTTCAAAAGCTAGCGAACTAATTAATTAACTGTTTCGGAAGCTTCTAATATGCAAATGATATGATCATCAAGCTGAACACAAGTTTGCCAAGCTCAGGTCAGCTACTTAAGTGTACCCCAACAATCATAACATGATTAATCTCATCCACAACTCCATTCACTAATAGCTCAAAAAGAAGAGCTTGTGAATCATAAGTGAAACTTGAACCTTGTTAGATGTTACATTCGATTCACTTATTCAACACCCTAGCTAATTAACTAACTAACTACTTCGGAAGCTTCAAACGACCTAAGGAAATTACCACTGCTCTTAACAACAATCCCCCAAACTAAAAATTAAAAAAGATATATTTTTTTTTTATAATAATTCTAAGTGAACACTTATTTTGTCCAACCAAGTCCAACTAACTTATTTATTCTATGTCAAATAAAAAACTATTTCGATGTCAAATAGAAGCTTATTTCAGTGTTATATTTTATACTATTTAACAACGAAATAGCATAAAAATAAATGACTAGGTTAATCAAAATCGGTTTACATATAGCATTACCGGTTTTTTTTATTCTAACTTGATAATGTGATTCATTTGCAGCAGAAATGCTTAGTTAAATACGAAATTGCGAAACCCTAAAGAGAGAAAATAGTTCGAGTGCGTAATGAATGAACCTGACGGAGATTGATGAATTGGAGGAGCATCTGAGAGATCAGTTCTCTGAGGAGCGATTTAGGTTTTCCGTGTCTCTTAATTGACAGCATCTCCGCCAGTATGCTCTCTATCGAAGCCTTCGCGTCTCGCATTAATCGGAACGGACATTCCTCCGATGACGAAGATTTGGAGTCTCCGCCGCCGATTTCTGCCGTCGGAACCACCATCTCCACGTCCTCCATTCCGCCACCGTCTTCAATTGTTCTCAGTCTCAGCGGCATGCGAGTGTCTCTGTAGAAGGCGGGTTCATACCCCCCCCCCTTTTTTTTTCAAGCTAAACAAAATTACTATATGAAAAATGTGTTTTATTTTTTTATTAATTATTGTAAATTAAAATAAGTGAGATTGTAATAAACTTAACAAATGTTTTAATTGATCCGAGAATGTATATAAAAATGAAATAATATTATTTATCCAAAATATATTCATCCGTAATATTGCCACAAAATCTTATAGGAAAGTTTTTCGATAGTATACTCGGTATATCTATAATTTGTAACCGTTTGATTTTGATTAAAAAAACTTAAAATATAAATCAAAATCAACGATTATAAATTACACGTATACCAAATATACCACTAAAACGATATACCAAAAAATCTTTTAATCTTATAACTATCCTATTTTAAATTATTTATTATATTCTTTTAGTAATTTTATGTAAATAAATTTAGTTTATAATTTATGATTATAATAATTATTTTTTAGGATTTACCATTTTAGAATTTAGGGTATAGGATATTTGGATTAGAGTTTGGATTCTTAAATTTAAGGTATTAGGATTTATGCGATTTAAAGATTTAGGACTTACAGTTTTAAAATTTAAGATTTTAGAATTTTGGATTAGAGTTTAAAGTTTTGGAATTTAGAATTTTAGGGTTTAGAGAACTAAATTAAGTTCATTAATTAAAAAAGACAAAGACTAAAATTAAACTGATATACATAAAAAGTTTAATATTCATTTTCATGTACTGCTAGTATAGATATCCAATAACATATTATTATTTTATTAAAAATAATTAATTTTTTAATTATGCTATTTAAACAAATAGATTGATCAAACAAATGAGTAATCAAGTAAATTTACAACAACCACATCATTCTTACAAAAAAAAAGTGTGATACGCCCATTGTTCCTCCTCCTTCGTCGGTGTCTTCTTCCTATGCTAGTCAGTGTCTTTTTCCTCATCCTTTTTCTTCCTCCTTTTCTTTTTCTTACATTGCTATTGTTGTTATTGTTCTTTTTCTTCTTTTTATTCTTTGGTGTATTTTATCGAAATATAAAGCAATAATGCATCTAAATAGAAAATAATAATGCACTGGAAAAAATAAAGTGCACAAGCAAATTAAGAAAATAATGTAAAATTTAAGAACTGCACCGAAATATAAAGTAATAATTCACCGAAATATAAAGCAATAATGCAATAAAAAAGCAAAAAGCACACTCAAACTAAGAAAATCATGTAAAATTAAAAAATTGTACCAAAATATAAAGCAATAATGCACCGAAATAGAAAACAATAATGCACCGAAAAATGAAAAGCACAACCAAACTAAGAAAATAATATAAAAGTAAAAAACTGTATCGAAATAAAAGCAATAATGCACATAAATAAGATATTCTTCTTTCTCCCTTCATTTTTCCATGTCTTCATGTGCATCTTTTTCTTCCCTTTCTTCATTTTTTCCTTCTTCCATGTATGGATCTATATTTTCTGATCTTCTTCGTGAATAGAAAGCAATGGAAAAAAACGAGGAAGATGGCAGCAAACAAAACGAACGTGAATCACGAAGAGAACGATGCATAGAACAACGACTTGAAATTATAGAGAACGATGTAGACAACGACGCAGACAATGTGAATGAAAAAAGAAAGAATATAGAAAATGAAATTAGCGCGTGTAAGAGTTTATTTGGTTAAACACTTAGTTGGTGAAACAACTTGTTTACTTAAAATTATTATTAATTTTCAAACTCACTATTTCTAAAATTATATAAACACATAAATTTAATTAGATATTGTATAAAACTATTTATACTACTGCACGTCAATATATCAAAATTAAACTCATTTGTTTGTATGTTGAGATAGATTTAGAAATTTAAAAATTGAGTGAGAATATTTTTTAAAATAAATGCCATTAGTTAAAACTTTGGAGCATATTAATCCCTCTTCTTCTAAGGAATTTGTCTAATCCTTCTTAGGGTGTTTCGTTCTTTTTCTAGTTAAAAAAAAAAAAAATTGTAGCCCTAAATTAAAGTGCTAATTCAAGATTATGATTGGTATCTAGTCTTATACACACAAACAGTCTTTATTTATTATGAAAACACATGTCCTTGAATTTTGTTGGTAACTTGTTGACTTCTTATCAGGAACATTATTATCCTCCTTCGCCAATCCTCTACAGAAAACAGCTCATAAATGTGATTTAATTTCCCACTTTTCGGACGAGAAATTATAACGAAAATGCTTCAAAGTCTTTGTTTGACGCAAAATATATACAATCAATTATTACATGAAGGAAAATAATATTATAGAGTCTACCTTTTTTTTTTTTATCTAAAGATCAATAATGAACACCTGCGAGACAACAAAAAAAAAAAATAAATAATGAACACCTGCGACAATCACAACAATAATAATACTGATTCTAATTAAAACAAAAAATACGTATATTTATAAATCTTTTTAAACAAATAATTCATTTTTAGAATAATCAAATTAACTTATTATTGTAGACTAACCACATCAAACTTACTAATTATAGAATAGCTAAACATTTTATAGTTATAGTAAGAAAATATAAAAAAAATTTATGAAACATTAAATACGCATTATATGTTAATTGATGAGGCGTAATTCAAATGATATTTGTCTTTCTTTCTTAATGGAGATTTTAATTTCGAAACTCTCCCTTAACATATCTTTAATTAAAAAAAAATTAATGACTAATTTTTTTAACTAAAAGAATTGGAGATTCATGATATTGTTAAAATCTGTTGAATATTTGATGCAATACTCCTGGAACTTGATTGTCCTTTTCTTAATAATAATAATAATAATAATAATAATAATAATAATAATAATAATAACTTTAAAAATATCAATATACTTTAACCTAAAAAGGACCTTTAAAAAAAAAACCTAAAAGGAGGGGAAAAAAGCTTAATTAAAGATATTTTTGTCTATCTAGCTTTTGAGATAGCTAGGTTGAAGCTCATTATACATAAGATCGTATCATATAAATCTTCTAGTAGCTAATAAGTTTTGGCTTTATATTATGTTTATATATCTAATCTAATGATACAATCAAATTTTACTACGTTGCATATATATATATATATATATATATATATATATATATATATATATATATATATATATATATATATATAT
>JASCZI010121565.1:12157-29086 GCA_036250425.1 Stylosanthes scabra | reverse complement strand
CTCCGTGGGAACGATATCCACTCATAGAGTGATACTACTTGATCCGGTCCACTTGCCGGAGTAGCTCTTTTATATAAGAAGGAAAAGGTTTTCGGGCTATCAGTTACCTTTGCTTCTTTGCAAAGGAGTGCAATAACACTTGGGAATGGCAGCTTGGATCGGGTGTTGGTTTTGTTGACGAACTTGTACATTTGTTCCGCTATAATCTCGTCAACTTGGATGTCATTTCCTATGATTGTTGCATGAATCAGCACTTCCCGCTCCACATTGACTTCGCAACGGTTTGTTGTTGGCATGATTGACTTACAAACAAACTCATACCAACCCCTAGCCATTGGTTGGAGATCGGTCCTCCTCAAGAAGTAAGGTCTTCCATCGAAGTGCCGAACCCATTGAGCTCCTTCCACAGAGAGGCAAACAAGTACCTCATCAAGCCTAAGATTGTTGTTGGCCTTTCTGTCATTAGAAGAAGATGCAGACATGAAAAAAGAAGAAGAAGAAGTAGAAGAAATAGAGGATGGAGAATAAAAATAAGATGGTGAAGAAAAATAAGGAGTGTGTGAGACAAAATGACTTGATTAGACTTACATAAATAAAATAGGTGTATATCTAAAGTATTGATATATAATTGTAAGGTAACGCTATTTGAACAAGTAATTGTCAAAATCTAATTTATGGTTAAAAAAAGAATGAAACACAACTATTGGCTTTGTGGAATAGAAAGAACATTTAATTTCGGCGTTAGCCCCGACTTAATAAAAATAAAAAATAAAAAGAACGTTTAGTTTTGCTGAACCAATTGATCGGATGTTTTTTCCGATTTATTAGATATCTACTAAACAATTGATTGGTTGTGTGAAAAAATAATGATTAATCTTAAAACGCGTGCGGAGGGAACTTGGTTAATAAAATTACTTGTGTATAATTATTGTTTAGATAAATACTAGAAAACTATAATAACTTTCATATTTATTATTTTCTTCATTCATTATTTGCAATCATCATCAATAATTATGTAAACAAATAATTTAACTAACGTTCAACCAAATTATTTATTCTATGCTAAATAAAAGATTATTTTGATGTCAAATCTTATCTTATCTTAATCTTATTTTAATTTTAATTTTAATCTTAATCTTATTTTATCTTAATAGTATATCATTGGAAAGTTGAATTGCTAACATAGCAGCTAGAGAATGAATTTAGGAGACTAAATGCTTAGGTGTCGTCGTTAGGATTTTTGTTTTTTCAATTATTTTTAATTGGCATAATTAACTGAGTTTAAAATTTTAAATTTCAAATATCAGATACGGTTGTTGAAGTAATTTTAAAATGATTTATTTTTAATTAAATTAAAAATTTTATATTTATACGGTTGTTGAAGAATTTTAGATAAAATTTTTGTATGTTTATTTTTTACATTAATCGTATTTAAAATATAAAATTTCAAATCTTAATTTTATCTTATCTTAATCTTATCACAATTAATCGTATAAATTTCAATTAGAAATACTCATTTTATTTTTATGAAACACCTTCACTTCTGCTTTGAGCTTTGAGTGTTATTATTAGTTCATTTTTTTCTTTTTTTCTTTTAATTTCATTTTATTTTTTTATAAAGTCGGCACTATAATATCATGAATATTAATAGAGTGGTCCTAATAGGCTAATACAAGGTTAATAAATAATTTATTGCATGAATATTGTTTTATTTACTGTCCGCTTAGGTTAAAATAATTTTATCTACTAAGAAATGCTACTTATAATAAAAAATAAAATGTCGTAAATAAATTTAAAATTTAATTAGAAGGAAGCCCGTTAATGAATTTAAAACACAATTGAAAGTGCTTTATCAGAGTTTTTATCTTTTTAATTATTTTTAATTTGCGATATTTTAAAATTATAAACATACACACTAATGAATTTAAAATCCAATTGAAAATGCTCATTAAAATTTCTATTTTTAATTATTTTTAATTGTGATATTTTACTAAAACAATTTTAATGTGAATTTAACATTTAAAATTAACTCAAATAATATACACAAGCTTGCTTATCTTAGCCGAATTAGGAAAGAGAAAGCAAGGGAAGGAAAGCGCGAGAGAGAGATTGAGAAAGATATAGCAAGAAAGGGAAAGAGAAGGAGAGAGATATAGGGAAAAAGAGAAAAAAGAAATAGATAAGGAGAGAGAATGGGAGAGGGAGAGGGAGAGAGAGGGAATGTGAGAGAAAGAAAGGAAAAGAGGGAGGAAAAGAGATATGAAGGGAGAGAGGGAGAGATATAAGGATAGAGGAATGTAGGGAAAGAAATAGAAATAAAAAGAGAGGGAGAGAAAGATGGGGAAAGAAGGATGGAGGAGGGAGGGAGAGAGAAATAAAGAAAGAGAAAGAAGGAGAGAAAATGAGATAGGAAGGAAGATGGAGAGGGAGATAGGGAAAGATGGGAGAGAGATGGAGAGGGAGATAGGGAAAGAGGGGAGAGAGGGAGAGGGAGAGAGAAAGAAAGAGATAAGAAGAAATGGAGAGAGTGATAGGGAAAGAGAAATAAAGAGGGAATGAGAGATGAAGAAAGAGAGAGAGTGAGAATAAGAGAGGGAGGGAGATGGAGAGAGATAGCGAGCGATGGTGAAAGAAAAACATGCAGAAAAGAAGAAAGACGAGGAGAAAGAGAGAGGGGAAGGGAATGGAGGACAGAGAGGGAAAGAGAGAAAGTGAGAGGAAGCGAGAGGTAGGGAGCAGGGGAGAGAGGGTGAGAGAGACATAAAGAAATAGAGAAAGAGAGAGAGAACGAAGGTAAGAGAGAAAATAGAGAGAAAGAGTGAGGGAGCGAGGGGAGTTAGAAGAAGAGAGGGAAAAGAGAGAAATAGAAAGAGTGGGAAGGAGAAAGAGAGAAAGAGAGGGAGAGAGGAGGGGAGAGATAGAAACAGAGGGAGAGAGACGAAGAAAAAGAGATAGGGAGAGGAAGAGAGATGGAAGGAGCGGGGGTGAGAGAGGTAAGGAAATAGAGAGAGATAATAAGAGGGAGAGGGAGAGAGCGATTATATCTTTTGTATTTGGACTCTTTGGTGAAAACTTCAAGTTTAGGGATAAAGTTGTGGTAAATTTTTACCAATGTACCGACGTGAGACGTCTTCGATAGTCATGTATCTCACAATATTAATTTAGCTTTGTCAGTTTGGACAGACTCAATGCATTGTTATTGGATTGCACTTACTTATTAGTAGATAATTTATTTATTACAAATCACTATATCTAATTTATTATATTAAATAAATTAGAATACAAAGCCCGTGTATCGCACGAGTTAAATACTAGTAGAACTTTATTTAGGTGCTATTTTTATAATATTTGAGATTGAAATAATATTCTATGTAACTAGAAATAAATGATTTAGTTTACCAAAATCACTTATTGAAATAACTTTTTTTTTTATTAACAATGGGGCCAAAGGCCCAAGAAAACAGAGACTATACATAGGGATTTACATATCGAGGTATCAGGGCACCCCTAGCATCACTAGTCAAGTATTGATGTATTCCAGGAGGAGGAGAGTTCCAAATGTTGGTGGTGAATTCATGCTCCAGAATCCAATTAGCCATCCAATCAGCACAAGTATTGGTTTTTCTCTATAAGCATGGGAAAGCTTGACATTCCAATTTCTTTGAAGAAGGTCCAGGATCCTGTGGTATAATACCACTCCACTTTGAAGGCTATCCTTATTTTTGGTCAGATTATGGATCACCATTTGAGAGTCACTTTCTAACCAAATTTTACGACAACCCAGAGTCCATGCCAAGTCCAACCCAATATAAACTCCCCACAATTCCGCCATGAAAGCTGAACAATTACCGAGTTGTCTGGTACATCCCACTATCCAATGGCCATCAGAATTTCGTATCAGCCCTCCACAACCTGCCAAATTAAGGGTTTGTTTAGCAGCACCATCGCAGTTAATCTTTATCCAGTCCCTTTCAGGCGGAGTCCAAGAAATGTGAATTTCACGGGGGGTTCCGGTGTGCGGGTTTGCCTTGTTCTTGCTTAGGGTGGTTTTAATATTTTGAGCCGAGGCAAGGATAGCATGTGAGCATTACTCTTTCTCATGAACGGGGGTTGAAAGATCTCTTTATTGCGCCATTTCCACATAAACCAGCAAGCTTGAGGAAATACAAACTCCCATGGGTCATCCTTATGTCTAAGCCTGTTTTGCTGCATAGAGTTGAGGATCCAATCATGCATGTCATCAGTGTAGAAGGAAGGAAGAAGGGAACGGTTCACCAACCTCTGCCAGATCCTTTTAGCACTAATATAATCTCTGAGAACATGTTTAATATCTTCCACCACATTGTGGCAAAGATGACAATACGGGGAGGTACCAAACCATTGGTTCCTTTTATCGTTAGTGGGCAGCTTCTGATGAACAATCTTCTAGCGGAAAGTCTTCGTTCTTTGAGGTCCCTTCCACTTCCAAATAGCTTTCCAAATAACATCATTATTACCCAGCATGGGGGAGAAAGCAGCATAAGCAGTTTTGACGGAGAAGCACTCATCTTGGCCATGTCTCCAAGAGACAGTGTCAGGAGGATCCGAATCAGCAGGAGCAGGCAGAGAATGGATTCTGTGAATAATATGATTAGGGAGTAAGTTGGTCAGAGATGAGATATTCCAATTGCCATCAACTGTTCTCATATCCTTAACAGAAGCTTGAAGGTTTTGGATGCTAGCTCCAGGATTGATGTACTCTTTGAGGCTGTTGTCCAAATTGAGCCAGTTGTCAGTCCAGAACATAGTATTCTCCCCGTTACCAACTCTGTGCTGGGTGCTCTCCTTGATAAACTCCCAAACTGGGATTAAAGCTCTCCAGAGATCATATGCTCCGTTGCCAGTATGGGGTAGGGACGATGAGCTCCCATTGCCGTACTTATCCCAAAGAACCTGTGCACAAAGAGAATCGGGTTTGCTTAAAATTTCCCAGCCAATTTTCGTGAGAAAAGCAGTGTTCATCCTCTCAAGGTTTTTCATGCCCAAGCCACCACGATCCTTAGGGAGACAGAGGGTTTCCCATTTAATAAGATGGGCTTTCCTGCTGCCATCTTCAGAACCCCAAATGAATTGGCGCTGCGCTTTCTCAACGCCTTTAATGATAGCCTTAGGGACTTTGCCATGTTGCATGGCAAAATTTGCCATGGGGGCAATAGCTGCTTGAGCCAAAGTAATCCGCCCTGCCATAGATAAGTTTTTCCTCTTCCATCCACTAAGCTTTCCTTTAACGCTATCCATTATGTGCTTGAACTTTCTGATCTTACCACGGCCATCCATAAGGTAGGCGCCAAGATATCTCCCAATCTCTATAGCTTCCTGGAACCCAGCCTGGCAGTGAATGCTATTTCTAATGTAATCAGGGACACCTTTCGAGTAATAAATAATCATTTTCTGGGAATTAACAATCTGGCTAGACGCTTGACTGAACTTGTTCAAGCAATTAGCAATGGTCTCCATTTGCCTGTTAGAAGCTTCTGCAAATAAAATAAGATTATCAGCAAACATAAGGTGTGAGATTAGGGGGCCATCTCTGCCAATTCTAAACGGTTTCCAATCTCCATTCTGAACCAGATCCTCAATCATATGCGATAATCTGTCAAGGCAAATGACAAATAAATAAGGCGATATGGGTCTCCTTGTCTTATTCCACAAGAGGGTTGGAATTTATCAGTGGCTTCTCCATTCCAGAGAACTTGGAAAGTGGGGGATCTAACGCAGTGCATAATAACATCTATAAGGCAGGCAGGCAACCCATAGAGACAAAGCCAATCCTCTATGAAATTCCAGCTTTGAAAATCATAGGCCTTTTCCAGATCGGTTTTGATAGCCATGAACCCCTTCTTTGATTTGATCCGCCTCATGGAGTGCACAATCTCTTGAGCAATGATGATGTTGTCGTGGATTTTGCGACCTGGAATAAAGCTCGATTAATTCGGGGAGATCCTCTTATCAAGAGTTGCCTTTAATCTGTTGACGATGACTTTAGTAATGATTTTATAAGGGATATTGCAGAGGGAAATCGGACGGAATTGAGAAATGAATCCAGGGTGTTCAACTTTAGGAATGAGGGTGATGAGAGTATTGTTGATGCTATGGATCTCATTTGGGTTCTGCCACACCTTTGTAGCAAACTCCACCAAAGAGTCACCCACAATGTGCCACTGATCCTTGTAGAATCCCGCTGGGATACCATCATCCCCAGGGGCTTTAAGCGATCCCATAGAGAAGATAGCCTGTTTAACCTCCTCAGGGGCAAAAGGGGTGTTGAACTTCAGGGCGTCTCCCGATCTAATAGCAGGGTATGAAGCAATAGTATTGAGGGAGCAATCTCTGTTAGTTACTTTTTCAGTGAACAGATTTGTAAAATGAGAGCATATGTGAATTTTCAGAGCAGTCTCTTCCTCAATCCAGCAGCCATTCTCACCTTTGATTTTCAGAATCTTATTATGCCTTCTTCTAATTAGAGTCTTGGTGTGGAAGTACCTTGTATTTCTATCCACATGAAGGATCCAATTTTCCCTGGACTTTTGCATCCAAAAGATTTGTTCTCTATCAAGAATGTCCTCTAGCTCCTTGTGTAAGTCCGCTTCCAAGTTCTCCAAGAAGTCACTTTTGCCATATCTGGGGGATTGTTGGAGACCACTGAGCCTATTCAAGATTCTACGCTTCTGATTAAAGATATGGCCAAACACATTAACATTCCATTCCTTTACTCTGCTGACAAACTCTTTCACATTATCAGTGAGGGAGGCTCGTCTCTGCCAAACCTGAGAGAGAAGGGGTTGGAAGTCCTCATGAAGGGTCCACATGTATTCAAAACAGAATGGCCTAGCCCTCTGATTACCGCGAGGCCCCAAACACCTGATAAGGATGGGGTGGTGGTCAGACTTGATCCTGGGAAGGGTTTCTACCACCGCATTCTCAAAAAGAAGTTGCCACTCTTGATTACATAGAGCTCGATCGAGTCTCTGGAAAATTCGTTCACCATTATTCCATATGGGGCCTCTCCACGTGAAACGGGAGCCGAGATACCCCATGTCAATGAGATTACAAGCTTCAATCCAATCGTTGAATCTTCTAATGCAATTGAAATTAGGAGGAGCTCCCCTTTTCTTCTCGTCAGGGTTCCTGATATCGTTGAAATCTCCGTAGAGCAACCAAGGTTCATGCATAGAATTAGCAATGGAAGAGATGGAGTTTCGGACCTCCACCCTAGTGCTTTCCTGAGGATGAGCATACACTAAGGTCAACATCCAAACCATGGAGGAGTGAGTAACCCTGACATGGAAAGCTTGCTGATGACGAGATATCTCCACGATACGCAAATTTGGGTCATTCCAAAGCAACCAAAGCCCACCCGAAAATCCATTAGCATCAACAACCATATTAAAGTGGAATCCTGCCTACCTGATGGAGTTTTGGGCTGTTTGCCCACTGCACCTAGTTTCTTGGATGGCAACAATGTCGGGCTTAAATTGCCTGTAGTACTCATTGATGGTCCTAGCAAATTTTGGGCCAGCAGCCCCTCTAGCATTCCAAGATAAAATTATCATTTAAACAAATCAACAGAAGAAAGCCCAAAGCTTACCAAACCCAAGGTAGAAACCCAGAAGAGTACACAGCAAAGCAATGGCCTATTGGGCCATTTCAATATCTCCTCTCTCTATAGGGCCATAATTGCCTGTGTTCCCTGAGCCATGCTCTCCTCCATTTCATATCTAATTAGAAAATGGTCTCCAGGGTCAGGTGGTTCTACGTTCACCACAATGTCCATGTCTTCTGGAGGAGTTTCCAACACTATGGTTCCTCCCGAGATTATATGCTGAGATGGGGAGGGAATAGGGGAGTGGAGTATATTGTTGGGTTGAGGGGGGTGGGAGGTTGGGTCATTATTGCGGGCTTGGGATTTGGAGGTGGGGTGGGCTAAATGTAATTCTGGAGGGGTCAGAACAGTAACTACTGGGTTTGGGCCGGGGTTAGTCGTGGGAATGTTTTGAGGGCCATGGGTTATGACATTATGGGTAGTATGGGTTTCGGTTGGGTTTCCTTGGGTTATAAGTGTTGGGTTCTCTAAGGTTAGGTCACTCAAGTGGGGTCCATTTAGAGCTTTAATTCTCCTCATGTCACTCCCTGAGAGAAAAGTCTTATTTGCCTGATGGGTATCTTCCTTGGAATTTAGAGCTTGGATCGTAGGGTTTCAGTTATCTTCAATCATTGGCTCCCCTGCAGCATGATTTAAGAGAACCTCGTACCGTGTCCTTTCTCCCACATTCTCCACTACCTCCCTGTCACTTTTGCATTTTGCACCACTATCATCCTTGGCAAAAGATTGCCGTTTTGTCCTTTTTTGCTTTTGTACTACCATCCATGATCCGAATTCTTGTGGTTCCGAAATTACTTTCTTGCCCTTGTCAATTGCAGTTCCTTCTGTTGTATCTTCATGTCTCTTCGGAGGTTGCTGGTTAGAAGAGGTGGTTTTTCGCCATGGTAGGTTTATCTTTCTTGGTTGGGCATGCATCTTTAACGTGACCGAACCTGCCACATGAGAAGCACACCATGTGTAAGCCCTCATATTCTATGTGGAAGATCTTACCATTAACCTCATATTTGGCATCTAGAGGCTTGTTTAAGTCTATCTCCACGCAGAGCCGAGCGAACTTCCCCCTAGACTGATTAGCAGTATTCATATCCACCCGCAAAGTTTGCCTATTTCATCACCCACTGCGCCCAGGAACCTCTTGTTATAATACTCAAGAGGCAAGCTTGGAAAGCTGACCCATGCTGCAACCCTGTTGATCTCCTCTCCAAAAGGATTAAAATCTGCAGTCCATTTCCTGATAGTGAGGTAGTGATCGAAGAGGAGCTAGGGTCCACCCTCCATAACATATTCGAGGTCATCCTCACTGAAAATTCTCACCACGAAATAGTCATTACTGATATCTATTAGGTCCAAGCTCCCTGTTTTAGCCCACATGGCTTCTAGTCTCCGGCGAAGGACAGTGTAGGAAACAGTTCTGCCCAGGAGCTTGATGATGAGAGCATTCTTCCAAGGTGCTTCCAATCTCTTCTTTTCCGCTTTATTCACCTTGACACTGATGGTGCCATTATCAAGTCGCTTAACAGAGATAGATGTGATTGCGTTCTCTTCCTTCCTGCATCTCTTCAAAGCCTCCCGTTGGAACTGACTCATCTGCAGTAGTTCAACACGTTCCTCTTTCGTCATCTCTTCCTCATCGCTATCTGAGGAGTCGTCTTTGTCGCTAGACTCTTCCTCTATAGCTGCATTTCCACGCCTAACCAGATCAGCATAGGTTCTAGGCTTGCCATCCACATCCTCAAACTTTGTCTTGTCAAGCATCCAGTCCTCTTCTCTCGGTACTCTGGAAGTCCCTCCTTCAAATTTACCATCTTCATTGCGAAGCTTTCACTTGCTCCGGTGGAGCTGGTCCACCTCCTCCTTCGCGGGGGTTGGTTGCATTGCTATGTACGGAGAGAAAAAAGGACTGTGTATGGAGAGAAAATTTGAAATTTTTATTCTTCTTGTTGAAATAACATTACTCTTATTTTAATTTGTTTTGTTTTTTTACAATGGTATTTTAATTTGTTTATGGAACATGATCAGTCTTTTCTTTTGTCATAGCTGAGTTAGAGAAACCAGGATCAAGTTAGATTATGCAGACAACATTTTTGGACAAAGATTATGTAGACATTTAAATACGGATTTCTCAATCAACAATTGTGGAAAGCCCAAAACCATAACGCAGAGAAAAAGCCCAAGTCGCGATCCAATGCAATCGTTGGTATTTCTTTTTGCATTCTATATTATTCAGAAGGTCTCTAATTTGATTCGTCTCTTCCTCACTCTCACTCTCAGTATCTAGAGAGGCATCTACTTCGAATTAGGGATTTAGGTTTAGGGATAGGGTTTTAACCTCTCTCCTTCATATTCATTTTCAGCATCTTCTATAATTCCGATCTCCAATGGCCATGGATCCCACCAAGAAACGCAAGCTAGACGAGAACGGTTTCTCTGCCGCCCCGGCCGCCGCTACCGATGGGGACAATCACCTCATGCTCACCCCTGCCGACGCCCGCAAGATCATGGAGCGCTTCACCCCTGACCAGCTACTTGATATCCTCCAGGACGCCGCCGTCCGCCACGCGGACGTCCTCGCCGCTGTGCGCTCCGTCGCCGATCCCGACGTCTCTCAGCGTAAGCTCTTCATCCGCGGCCTCGGCTGGGACACCACCACCGACGGTCTCCGCAACCTATTCTCCACTTACGGCGACCTCGAGGAGGCCGTCGTGATCCTCGACAAAGCCACTGGCAAATCCAAGGGCTATGGCTTCGTCACCTTCCGACACGTCGATGGCGCACTACTCGCTCTGCGGGAGCCAAGCAAGCGAATTGATGGCCGTGTGACCGTCACCCAGCTTGCCGCAGCAGGCAATTCAGGCGCCGCCACTAACGCTGCTGACGTGGCACTGCGAAAGATCTACGTGGCAAACGTGCCGCCGGACCTCCCCGCGGACAAACTGCTGGCGCACTTCTCGCACTACGGGGAGATCGAGGAAGGGCCGCTAGGGTTCGACAAGCAGACCGGAAAATCCAAGGGTTTTGCGCTTTTCGTTTATAAGACTCCTGAGGGGGCTCAAGCTGCTTTGATGGAGCCCGTGAAGACGGTAGAAGGGAGGCAGTTAAATTGCAAGCTGGCAATTACCGATGGGAAGCAAGGGAAGCGTGGCAGTGCAGCCCCAGTGGGGCCTGATGGTGTTCAGGGTCACAGTCATGGTCATGGTCACGGGAATGCTCACGCTCACGGTGATGGGATGGGGATGGCTCCGGCTTCTGTTCCAGGAACGCTCTCTGGCCAATATGGCGGCCCTGTTGGCGGTTTGGGTTCTTATGGAGGGTTTGGAGGTGGGCTTCAGGGTCAGCCTCCGATGGGGAGTCATCCGCTGAATTCTTCAGTTGGTGGGCTAGGTTCCGTTGGAAATCAGGCTCCCCCAGCAATGGGCGGGGCTGGAGGGTATGGGTCTGGTCTTGGAGGGCATTATGGTGGCTATGGTGGGCCTGGATCTGCAGGCTTCGGTGGAATGGGAGGTGGGGCCGCAGGTGGTGGTGCTGGTTTAGGAGGCGGCACAGGTGGTGCCGGTGCTGGTGGACTTGGTGGTGGTTTGGGTGGTGCTGCTTCCATGTATAGATTGCCAGGTTCAGCTGGAATGCCAGGTGCTGGGTATCCTGACAGTGGACATTACAGTTTGTCAGCTTCGTCTGGTTACCAGAATCAGCATCACCCGCCTGCTGGAGCCTCTCCTGTTCCTAGGGTTCCTCCTGGTTCTATGTATCCAAATGTGCCTCCTTACTACTGAGGTAATCGTTTAATTCTCTCCTATTTATAACATTCTTTTCTCACTTTCTGTGCTTTGTATGTTATTTTGTTGTAAACTTGATCATTCTTTGGATTGTGTGTTATGTTTGTACTGCACTATTTTGTTGATTGGTGTTCTTGTGTTCTGTTTGTCTTGCTGGCGGTTTGGTTCATCAATAATCAGTGCCGAGGACTGAGTAAAGTGTCAAGGATTGTCATAAGAAAATGTTGTTTTAATGCTAGTGTTTAATTTGCTTACCTCGTGCATATTGTGGAATGCCTTCCGGTTGTTGTGATCTGTTAGTGTTTTCCTTGTCATGACATGAGTGATTTGTTTCTGGATTATCATATATGGGGTGATTTCTCTCCCACCCTTTTCCTCTCTTTTTCTTTCTTTTTCTGTAATGGATGGTCTTCATTTATTGCCTTATTGGTCACTCTCCGACAGTCGGATGTACTTGGTTGTTTTCTTGCAAAATTCTCTCTCAAAAGGAGGTAATGAACACAACCGTTTGCTTGTGTTGTTCGAGATCATATGCCTGATTTGTGGGCTGGTTTTATAACCCCGGTCAATAAATATTTTGATTCCTCTGATCCAATGGAGCTAGAATGCTAGATAATTTTGAATTGAAGTTTGTTATGGTGAACTTGTGATCTGTGGTTTTGTAGCCCTGATCATAAATGTTTTGATTTCTCTGATACAATGGGGGCTAGATAGTTTTGAAGTTTGTAATGGTGAACTTTTGATCTGTACAATACTTCTGTCCATCCATTATGGAGCTCACTTGAGCATCTGAAATTTTCCCCTTAAAAGATTCTTACTAATTTTACTGACCAGGATAATTGTTCTCAATCTTGTCAGCATGCTGTTTTAACTATTACTTAATATTATCTCATTATGGTTTATACATGATACCTAATGTAAAAGTTAGTTATATACCATTTGACTTTGCACAGCAGTTATAGGTTAGATTAATGCAATAACTTTTAGTACCACATCATATGCTCAGTAAATAAAAAAGGTAGTCTTTATTCATTTTTGCCTGTCTTTATGCTTAATGACTTTGCCTTGTGTATGTGTATGTGTGTGTGTGTTTGGCATTGTGTGTTGAAACATAAAATTATTTTGTAACATGTCAAAACTATCAATTGTTGTTCTTATCATCCAATCTGCATCTGTGCTATGCAATGTTTTGCTCTGCCTTGTTTGTGGATTCAGCTTGTCTGTTCACATGCTGTGTCTATTTATGTTTTTGTCTCCTTTCCTCTAGTTTAAATCGTTGTTGTACATGCAATACTTTTTTGTGTCTATTATTCATTCTCATGAGTTTTCATTTTGCTCTGCCCAATTTTTTTTGTGGATTTGGCTTGTTTATTTTCACTTTTGGGTACCTCCCCCCCCCCCCCCTCTCTTCTCTAAAATGCTCTTTGCCTGCAGTTTTGTTGTACATCATATGTTTACCTCTGTGGCCTTTACCCCTTACAATTATGTTCCTGTATCCAAAATTTCTTATAGCAAGCTGTGTTGTGTTACTTTCTAATGGCACACCCACTGTTGGTTGGGTTCTTAAGTAATGTAGAGCATCATAATTTTTTTTGCCAATAAGCTATTTTATGTTGCTGTATAATTTTCTCAAATGATGGTTGTGAAATGATGAATTGAGTTGCGAATGGGTGTTTTATTCAGGTGTATCATCGGTTATTGGGCGCAGATGCTTTATGTGCTTCTGGTGATTGCGTGATTGCAGACTATGTGCTCTGGTCTAATAAATTTATTAGCCTGTCCTTTTGCAGCCTGTTGAGCTTTGATTTGTTTGTAGTGAAAGGCAGTGAGATCGATTAGTTTTGTACTTTTGGCTGGATCATGTTGGCTGATAGGACCGTTGTTTTAGTTATGTAGTTCTGAATTCTGGTAATATTTAGTACCTGAGTTTGTATTTAGTTATTTCTTTCTGCTGATAGTTTCAAAAAAGGTTTTTCTTTTTCTGATTTTTGTGTTTCATTTGGAGCATCAATATTTTCTATTACCCCATTGATTTACTTTGTTAGCTAATTATATTCTTCAAAATGTGGTCATGTTTCAACTGCAATGATGTGAGGCATTTTCCATGGTAAATTTACTTTGTTTGCTCAATACAGGATTTTAAGTTGACCAAAGACTACCTACATTGAGGGTTGTGTTAAGTTCATTTTTGTCCTATTTTCCCCCCTCTAACAAACGCAGTGTATTCTGAATATTGCCTCTTAGTAATTCTGAATATTGACTGCTTCACTACTAGTGCTTTGCATTGGTTCATTGCCCACATCTTAGCTTGACATTTCTTCATACATTAAGGATTTTGATATCATCTGTACTGTTATTATATAAATTCACACAGCATGATCCAAGTACACTCAATTTTAAATTGTGGTATTGACCATTTTTCTTCCAAACATATATGCTTTGCAAAGATTTCAACATGATCGAATATTTGAGGCAGTTACATAGATTCTTATACCATTGCTTAACTGATTCTATGTTGTATGTTGCATCACCTTGCTGGTTTCAAGTTGCTCAGGGTTGCAACTCAATGGAATATGCTGTCGGTATTCTTGAGCTTCACTAAATTTGGTGGTTCTATTCCTCCTTGAGTGTCCTGCGTTGTAATGGTGGTTTGATTGTGAAATTCAGAATCCAGTTAAATTGGTGGTATTGTTTCCCAACTAATGGGATTTTGTTTGTTTAGCTGGTTGACGATGAACGCTTTATGTTGTTAGTTTATCAGTTGGCGTACATGTAGCACTTTTGTTAGTTCATTGGTATGGGATTGTTGATTGCTAACTTAAAGGATGTTCAAGACCAATGCTATGGTTGAGTAAGCAGAACTATTCATCTTAATATGCTGTTGTCACAATGCCCTGAAAGAGCATTGTAGATCGATTAAGTCCTTCCTTCTGATTATACTTCCTTCCTATCCCTTATCACTTTAATATCCAATTATCCATAATATGATTAAAATAAGTTTTACTGACTGTATCTTGCATGCTTGGTTATCATTGTCACTAAGCCTGGAATCTGGCTATGTATGTTCTGTCTGATTCTTCATACTGCCACCATCTTTTCTCATCCTTTTCCACCACATGATTGCACTCCAACTCTTGGAATGTTGGATGGCCACGCTCTTTATTTTTTTTAACTATTGTTTTATGTTTTGGGTGTATTATTGGATATTTTGTTACTCTATATATTTTACTCTTTGCTCCAATCTGAGTTTGCAGTGTGATTTTGAGATTTTTCATATGAATCTAGTTCTGCTGTTTGTCCTTTGAGATTGCTGGTTCATATCGAATCCTTTTGCTACATTATATACATGAATATTAAGGAATTGTCCAACATTTGCTCATTGCATTGGGTTTATCTGTATCTGGATGTATATTGTATAGTTGAAGTGCTTAAGTCTATGTTTCCTACAACTTTGTTAAGATAGCTTGATCTTTAGTCTTGTTCTTGTCTTCCCAGTTAATTTGCATGCGGCAACCAAGTGATTGATAATTATTTTCCTGTCCTTTATATGTGGATTCTCTTGGGCGATGAAATTTGTGAAGTGTTAAAATAAGGGGTTTAGTGTCATATTATCTTCTCAAACACCGCCTTCTGTTTTTTAGTTATGATAGATACATATAGGTTGTTTCGTTAGCGTCCTTGTCCATGGTGGACATGCACACAGTGGTATATGTGCTTCATTTGTTTGCCTAGACAGAATTTATAGTATGGATATAAAGTACTTGTACCCTAACCATAACCAACACCTATTGGCTCTTCCTTGTGTTTACTTCTGACTCCTCCCTGCTGTTACTCCTCCTGCGAAGAAGCTGTCTCTGTCTCTTTGCTGCCTGATTTCCTCGGTCGTGTGCCTCCGCCATAATCTTTCCTAGCGCAAGCTTCCAGATCCGCGGTGACATTGCCAGCTTCCAAATCGCGATGGCTTTGGTTTTGAGCACCTTCCAGTTCCGCAGAAATATCGTCTTTTCCTTGCCTTTTCTACAAGAGCATCTTGCAGATCCCCATTTCTCCCTCCCCCTCTTGATCTGCAGTTTTCTCTCTACTTCGCCATTGTCTTCCTCCTCTCCCTTCACCTCTGTTCCCAGCCTTCGTCTCCCTTTGGTTCTCTCTTTTTATTATTTGTATATTTGTTATTTATTTGGATTTCGATTAATAATAGAGCCATTTGGATTGTGAATGTTGAACCGAACTTGATTGTGTTGCTCTGGTGGATTGAATTTGTGATTGAGTTAAGAGTTGCTGGTTGTGGTGGTTAGGGTTGAAATCATGAACTGGTGGGTTGTACTGTGCCAGTAAAAAATAAAATTTTGTACAGTTTTATTTAGACTATTCTCTCTTAGGAGTCACCAAACAAGATTAAAAAAATCGGTGTATTTTTATGTCTCTCCATGTCTATATCCTTGTCCGAAGGACACTAGACAAACAGCAGTCAATTTATCACTGGCTTTATTTCTTTCTGACACCTGGTTGAATGAGTATATTAAAATGAAGATTGTGCTGCACCGAGAGGTCTGCTAAAACAACAACGTATTTGTTGGCTCCTCCAAAATCCATCTTGGTAGATTTTGCAGAAGTGCATCCATGCAGAATATGTAATGTGGTCTTGATAGTTTGAGAGAACATTATTCATTCTACTTTCTTGTCCTACTATTTGTTCTGTTTGTAAATTTATTCGAATTTGTATTCCATGACAATAGCTGTATTTTAGTATGCAATTTGGCATTTATCTTGTACTTACTATTTTGATATTTAATGTTAAGGTTTAACGATTTTCAATTAATTGCATACGAATTAAAATGTTATAATGTTATACGCTGATGAAAATGCTGTGCGGGTAGATCAATCAAACATGGTTTGAATATAGATTTATTTTCTTTGTTCCACACTTATTTCAAATCGAGGTTTTAACGACTAGCATAATAGCATAGACAAATAAGAAGTTAATGTTTTCAGGGAGATATGATTTATTCATCTGTTCGAAGTGTTTCTTTTCTTTTGCTGGCCAAAATAATTTTCTATTCGAGATTTAGTCAAGTATTCATGTTATGTGCAAAACTCATTCAAATATTTGGAAGGCCCTCTTGAGTATCTAAAAGATTGAAGATTTGCAAAAAGACGCTGAAAATTATGTGCTCATCGTGTGAGATTGTGATCTACCCAGACTTCAAAACATAACACCGATGTCAAAACTGGTCTCATAAGTTAGTCGTAGTTCACACTTCAATTAAAAAGGGGTTGGTTACAAATTGATTAGGAGGGTTTTAAAAGCAGAAGAAATTAGATTTTGTCTTTTGACAGAAGACCGAGAAGAAATGAACAATTATTAAAAAGATATCACTTGTGCTATGTAGCCAACATCAGGCAACAAAATATTGTGCTGGTTATTAATTAAAAAAAAATAAATTGATCTTCTAAAATGACAATTACTTATTCAAAAATATTAAAATTGATTATCTACAATGATAAAAATTAATC